>JAMPIV010009420.1:0-52500 GCA_024509875.1 Oreohelix idahoensis | reverse complement strand
CAAGCGTGCAGCAACCGAAGAGTAAAACTGGTGTGTGCAACTGAAAATTAACACAAGTGTGTGACTCGTGAAAGTTAAAACAGGAGTGCGGAACTGAAAGGCAAAGCTAGTGTGCGAGGACTGATAGGTAAAACAAATGTGAGTCACCTGGAAGTTAAAACAAGTGTGCGGCTATTGAAGGCCATAACAAGTGTGCGGCAACTGAAAGTCAAAACAAGCGTGCGGCAACTGCAAGTTAAAATAAGTGTGCGGCAACTGACAGACAAAACAAGTGTGCGGCAGTTGAAAGTCAAAACAAGTGTGCAACAACTGAGAGACGAAACAACTGAAAGTCAGAACAAGTGTGCGACAACTGAAAGTCAGAACACGTGTGCGACAACGGAAAGTCAAAACAAGTGTGCTACAACGGAAAGTTTTTTTTTTTTTTTTCTTACGCTCGCTGTTACTCTAGGCGAAATCTCAGTTTAGTATGTCTAACCTGAGACTGATTTTTACGTGAGTATCCCTTTTTTTCTTGTACAGAGACAGGTGTCCCTCGCCATTCAGGCAGATACTCGCCGATTTCGGAGGTACCCATTAGAGTTGGGTTGGCTCAGGAGCCGCCAGTCCCTGGTCGACGACACTCCTTCAAATGTTCACGCCAGGGCTCGAGTTAATCCAGTCCAAATCCCGGTCGACGAAAATCTTCAAATGTCCTCGCCCGGGTTTGATCCTGGGTCGCCCGGGTTTGATCCTGGGTCACCCGGTCGCCAGCGCAGTTTGGTAACCACTACACCAGCGCGGCTCCCACAACGGAAAGTTAAAACAAGTGACCAACAACTGAAAGTCAAAAGAAGTGTGCGGCAACTTAAAATCACAACATGTATGCTGTACATAAAAGTTAAAACAAGTGTGTGACACGTGAAAGTTAAAACAAGTGTGCGGTAACTGGAAGTTAAAACAATTATGCGGCTATTGAAAGTCAAAACAAGTGTGCGACAAATGAAAGTCAAAACAAGTGTGCGACAGCTGAAAACCAAACAATTGTGCGACAACTGAAAGTCAAAACAAATGTGCTGTCACAGAACGTCTGAACATGCTCTTTTGTGTGATCTCTCACGCCTTCAGCCCTACGGCAGTATCACTTCTTTTTCTTCATTTTTCTCACCAAGCGCTTTTATTTAGCATAAATCATGCCTTTTCATTCTTTTTACTCTCTATGTTGGATCAGTAGAGTGAAGTCTCTAACACTCAACTCCCCTACGGAAGTATCT
Organism: Oreohelix idahoensis; assembly: GCA_024509875.1. Classification (NCBI taxonomy): domain Eukaryota; kingdom Metazoa; phylum Mollusca; class Gastropoda; order Stylommatophora; family Oreohelicidae; genus Oreohelix; species Oreohelix idahoensis. The sequence goes on along the minus strand of JAMPIV010009420.1, from coordinate 51,247 downwards.
GCTACGGGACTACCTTTATCTTTTTACGCGCAGACGTGTTTACGTTACGCCAGGTGAACTGTGGTATTATCAGGTGATTAGACAGGCCAACGGATTACGCGGTTACCGCTTGAGTCGCCTTTGAAAGAGACAGGCCTGTGTTGTCACAACGGGGCATAGCCCGATCGCTGAATAGAACCACAGATGGTTTGTCAAGACGGTCGGCGGTCATATATGTCTGTCTGGCGCACCCACAGACGTTAATTAGATTAGCGCTTCCGCTATCCCCCGCCTGTATCATTATTACAGATAATTTGTCCGGAGAAAACATTGGCGGAAGGCATTAGCCAGGATAGTTCACATATTTGTCTGTGAAGTTGCATAAAGATGCCGGCGGAAATATTACCGCATGATTTGAAAGAGGTTACGCGTTGGAATATTATATGTAATATTTTAAAACACGTGGGGGATATTTTGAGATTAGACACCCCAACCCAGGGCAAAAGAGCTTACGATTTGATTGAAGGGAGAGCCGGAATATGCTTTGGTTCTGTTTGGCAAGTTTGCCGGGAAGTACAATCTGGGAATTGAACTGAGAATGAGAGGTATAATCTAGCAAAATTAGAGACACAGAACACAGACAGCTTCGCAACTTCAAAACGAACAACTCCCAAAAGCCAGAAAGAGAAGGATCGGACCTAGAATTCCATACTTATAAGTGACAGATCGAAGTATTTAGGAAACTAAAAACCTTAAAAAGTAAACCCGCCTTTATAAATACAAACTCTGAAAAACTTAAGGGACCAGGACTTTAAATATTAGGACTGGATACCTAAGGAATTGGATTACTCGTCGTAAGAGAAACTTTCCCAGCCCAAGTGTTTCGCAGATTCACCCGTCATAAGAAGGATTCAAAATTTCCAGACCAAGTGATTCGAGAGCATTTAACCTAAATTGCTCGTGTCCATTCTAACCTGTGCGAGGAGATTGTGTATTCCAAAAACTTTGGGGTAAGTGTAACAATTATTTTACAAATGTGAATTTGGCATTTTTTTCTTGCTAAGTGGTTATATATGAGGAAGGCAACCTCAACATACGAAAATAGTATATTCAAAAACCACTACAGTAGGCGCTGGTGATATCTTCTGGCTAGTCGTGCGGAAAATCGACAGCAGAGGTGACCCCAGACTCCGAATGGAGCAGTGATGACTGATGATTACATCACGTGTGCCTAAAGTGTATAATATTTTGTGAGATATATGCACTTTGTTAATTGTAACTCAGGCAACTCATTATTCGCGCCGTCCAGACACATTTTCCTAGTTTAATACCCGGAAGAATATTGGTGATTTTTAATCATATTCCCTAAGCTACACTGTGTACTCGGGACTTTAATTCTTCTGAGAGATTAACATTGGAGGGTGGACAGCGAGAATGCGCCTGTTAATTGAAAGCCCACAAATGTCCTTAGCAGAGGCATTTGTTTTTCTATTTTGTCTAAAAATGTAGCGGAACGAAGTTAGTTGTGAGTGAAAAGCAGGGAATCCACCCAACCGCCTAAATCGGACATGTTGTGTGATGAAGTGCCCTCATCACTGTGGTGGGTTTTGATGTTAAAGAAAAGTAGTCAGTATCTGTCTACAGAGTGAGGTCAGCTATGCAAGTCCCTGAGTCTAATAGTTGAAGGTGGTGTTCTCATGGTACCTGACTGCAACCACCCTACGATCTCACTCTGCGATTTATTTTTGGGTATCTAGTGTTTGTGATGTTATTTATATGGCTTGATGTCTAGGGTAATGAAAATGTAGTGATAAATGCGTTAAACAAATACAATTTTAACTCACTAATATCAAAAAACATGGCTGGGTTTAAAGTTATGATATATATGTATATACAATTTAATTTCCTGTCCCTCAAATTGTTTAGGACAGGAATGTTTAACTTAAAATGAAATTATGGTTTTCTACCAAATTAAATACACAAGCAGGACATCTGTCCAATATATCTCTTAATATGTTAATGTTTATACACGTTTATTCCCTGTTGGAGACTACTGTTATACGAAGAGTCAATATTAGGAAAAACTGGTTTTCACATCATATCACAAACTGTTACTGAATAGGGTGGAGATCGAACACATTTGAGCTAGCATGTAAGCCCTGAAGATTTAGGCTTATATGAGAATCCTTGGAGACCCTGGGTGACTGGTTTGAGAAAAATGCACACGATCCACTGCCGTGTATTCTGGAGACTGCTATTACTTGTATGCTTTGATAAAGAAACAACCGGTAGGTTGCCTCAACTTCTGCAGCTCCGACTTCTGACCAACTTGATACTGGGCGATGTAACCCTGAAACAAGAGGAACAAGCTAACCAAATTAGCTACAGTCTTTAACTTTATTGTGACTTCATCAAGAACAGTTGGGTATCTTCTTTTCCACATAGTCTCAACGCCCCTGTCAATATACATCATCTTCATCTGAAATACAATCTTTTCTTTTTCTCCACAGTTAATATAACAATAGGCCTGCCAGTGACTTTCTGGTCTTACAGTCCAAATAATGTATAATATTATTCAACTCAAGTTTGCTTCCTAAGTCTGCTTAGACATGCCTGTGCTCCTAGTATGTCGCAATGTTCCACAAAGGCAAAATGTCGTACACACACAATGTTATGGCGCCCTATCTGGGTTGGCCTCTACATCTAATAATGTATTTAAAAAGTTATTCATCTTACCGCAATCAATGAAATAATCACACAATTTATTAAAGGTTAACAGGCTGTCAATGGGTCAACTCTAGACAGCTGCTGCTTCAGACGCAAAGGCAATAGGTCATAAACTGCTCTGCAACGAACCTTTCTTGTATGAATTATTTGTCAAGTGGCACCTATGCGTAGCAAAAGCGTTGGTTTTATTCCCTCTATGTCTATTCTAACATTAGCCAATCAGTTTAAACTACACCGATTCGACTCTTTTTTGAAAATCCCAAACATTTATTTTTGAAAATCCCAAACATTTATGTACGGTTATCAATAAGTTCGTCAGTCTGATTCTATTATTACTATTTAGACTATGTGTCGCTTTAGGTTGGAAAACTTCAAAGTTATACCTCTCCCCTCCTCCTAGTAGTGTCTGTCCAAATGAGGCAAGCCAATTGGACTTGTTTCCAAGCATCGACTAGAAAAATGTTACTTTTAAATTGAGCTGGGATATCAGTGTGATCGTCTATCTGTTGTCAAATTTTATTTTATGCGATAACTCAGTCACTTTTGAAGCTATCTAAAAGATGAAAAGTGATTATTAATCAGGCTACTGTCCTTTATCTAACCAGTAGATTTTCATCTACGTCTTTATCTAAGTTTGTATCTTTGTACTTTTCTCTTTATTTATAAGTCTAGATATGTTTCCATAGGAAATAGTATAGTATTGAATAAACAACATTATCGCTTTTACTTCCATTCTGTCTTTTCCTTTTTATTCATCCTTCTATAGAATGCAGTACATTATCTACGTTTTCTGTCTTTCTTTAGCCCCATTCGCTCCCCTGCACTCATTCGTTTCAGTTTGCAAATACCCAAGTGGGTTTAGACTTTTTCCATACTAACCCCCTCTCTCTCTATCTCCCGTCTTTTTTCAGACGAAACACGTGTTGGCCAACTGCCAAAACGGTTTTATGTTATATTTAAAAATTAGTACGGAGTAACGAAAAAGCCTTTGGTAATTGGGATGGGTAGCCTCGCGTGGCCTTTTTTTTGAAAATACGACGTTCTAACGACAACTGTCGCATGTTGTAACTAATAATAGATTCTTAGAATACGTTAGTTAAAAAAAATTCAAGGAGTGTCCAATATTTTGCATTAGATTTTATCGACCTTGACAATTTTCAAATTTGTATAGTAGCGGGTTATAAACGGTAACTTTACGTCACTAGAATTGGACTTTTGAGAAATATGAGCAGGGTAGGGCAATGGTAGCTATCTTGGCGTATTGGAACAAAAATTCAAATACAGTATTATCATTATAATTTGAGCTGGAGGATTAAAACGGTGCATTTTACCACACACCTCCCCTCTTAAAAGGATGCATCCCAATGCATCTTTATAATCCGTGTTAACAATCCCGATCAAATTACCTCAACTATGCCTTATGACTATCCTGGTTTTCTGCAGGTGGGTGCCTACTCAAAAAATCTGCCCCAACATTCTGCGATCCAGGAATGTATTCAATGGTAAACGAATAAGGTTTAATGAGGAAAGACCACCTTAATAAACGGGCATTTCCTTGTTTTGCCTGGGCCAAAAATACTAATGGCTGTTGATCTGATTGTACCACGAATGTTCTACCACATAAATAGATCTGGAACTTCTTGATCGCCCAGACTAAAGCCAAACATTCTTTTTCAATTGTTGAGTAATTTTGTTCCGCTCGGTTTAATTTGCGACTGGCATAAGCAACTGGGTTCAATTCCCCAGCTGGTGACAACAAAGTGGCCCCCCAAGCCCACATTACTAGCGTTCGTTCTTACCACGAATTCCTGACTCAAATCAGGTAATTTCAATATAGGCTTGCTGGTGAGTTTTTCCTTTAACTCATTATATGCCAATTCACATTCTGCCGACCATTCAATTTTATCTGGTTTTCCTTTGCGAGTTAAATCCGTCAGAGGCGCACACACAGAGTTAAAGTTTTTAATGCATTTTTGATAAAAGCCACAAAGTGACACAAAGGATCGCACATCCTTTTTTAGTCTGTGGTCTGGGTGCTCTCTGTAATTTCTCCAGGTTCTTGGGGTCAGGGGTCATGCTGCCCTGATGTACCGTATGTCCCAAGAATTCTAATTCCTTGCATCCAATACAACATTTTGTTGGTCTAGCAGTCAAATTTGCCTCTCTGAGTCTATCAAATAGCATATTCAAAGAGTTAACGTGTTCTTCAAATGTTTCCGTAGCGATGAGGATATCATCCATGAAATTTGTTATACATGGGTTTTTCAGTGGATCCAACAATTTTCGCATCATTCTGGAAAACACACTCGGGGCATTCTTCAATCCAAACGGTAACATGTTAAACTCATAGTGCCCTTCCGATGTGCTAAACGCCAGATAAGGTCGGATCTCAGGCTTCACTGGAATTTGGAAATATCCCTTGCTGAGATCTACTTAGAAAAATATTTTGCCTTGTTCAACCTGGAAAACAGTTGGTTAGTATCAGGTAATGGATCCACCTGACTTTCTGTGACAGCATTCAGTTTCCTGTAATCTATGCACAGTCTATGTTCCCCAGAGGGTTTCCTCAACAATACCACACTGGAGCTATACGGAGATTCACTGTGAGAAATGATCCCTTCTTGTAACAGATAATCTATCTCCTCTTTCAAAGCTTTTTCTTTTGCGAATGGGATAGTATAGGCTCTCATACAGATGGGTGTTGGGTCTAGTAGTTTTCTGTCTTTAAGGCTCTCAAAATGGGTGTTGGGTCTAGTAGTTTCATGTCATATTCCAACAAGTTGGTGTGACCCGGTTTGTCCGTTAACACGTCTGTATGATTCTCCAGAACCTTTTGAATCTTGTCCCTCTGCCCTGTTGTCAGATGTTTACTGATCTTTACCTGTGTAGGAGTCTCACAGGGTTTCAGTGGGTATTCAACAGAAGTGAGAGGTTCATTCTTCATCTCAGTGGCTATGGCTAAGGTCATTAAGTGTGTCCCTTCCACATTTTTTCTCTCATTGTATTTCTTTAGAAGGTTCACGTGCTAGACTTTTTCCTTCCCTTTCTTGTCTATCTTGTAGTTAGTTCTAGATACCTTTTCTAAAACTGTGTATGGACCTTGCCATCCAATTTGAAGTTTGTTGCTGCTGCCGGGTAGTAGAAGAAGCACATTCCCTCCCACAGCTAGCTCCCTATCCTTCGCTTTCTTATTGTAATATGCAGCATGTTTCTTCCTGGCTTGTCTTAGGTTATCATTTGCAAGTTTCCAGCCAGTTTTTAAGCGAGTGGTCAGCTCATTCACATACTGATATGATGAGGTAACAGTCTCCTCTGCCTTCTCATCTGTCCACGTCCTCAATAAGGCTTCCAATGGACCTTTGATTGGTCTTGTTAATTTTGGTTGGCTATTCGGCAGACCAATTTTTCATGGCACCGGTAATTATCACGTAACTGGAAGTATAGTGGTGGTGATCTTCCTCCCTTTTGTTTGTAATCACACACGAACCGTCCACTACCAATTCTTTTCCTGAGGTTTTCCCGCAGTTTCAGTTTCAAAGTGAGAGGGCTTTTCTCCCTTCTATTTTCATCCAGTTCCCGGAATTCCGACCAAGGGATTGTCGGGTGGGACTGGGTTGAGGTTACTTTTTGTATCCTACGCATAGTGGCCATTCTAACTGATTTATTAGAAGACTGGGTGTGAAAAGGGGTTTTCCTATCCACCGTGTCTACCTTATTATGTTTATTTCTCCTTTTATTCTCCGGTCTGTTTTCACCGTAGTGTTTTTGTAGGTCCTGATGATTTTCAAAACGTGTGGGTGTTCCCTTGTTGCATTGGTCACAGGCCTCCACAAGTTCTGCAATGTCCGCAGCTACGCCCGGCCAAAAGAATGACATAGATACTTTTTGACCTGTAGTACCTATTTTCTCATGTACACCTTCTAATGTAACATGTGATCTTTTTATCACTTTCTCCCTATATGAAGTGGGAAGTACCAGCTGTCCATGACCAGTGGAACCAGTTCCAGCCTTCCTATACATGAGTTTATTCTTCATATAAAAGTCTCCTTTGTTTGGAGGGGTATGGCATTTTGGGAGTTTCTTGAAACACGGCTTTAGTGACCTATCCTCAGCCTGTGCTTTCCTCATCTCCTCTGGATGAGTATTTATTGGGTTTTCATCCTCCGTCCTTGCTTGGGATCTGGTCTGTACTGTTGCCATAATCACATATCTTTTGGGGTTTCCCAAAAAGACGTATCTACACCCCAATATCAGAGGGTAGATTGGTTCGTTTATCACTGCTGCTCTAATCACTCCTTCCACATGGCGTGTTTTTACACTGATTCGTGCTATGGGAAGTGTCATAGTTGCTACTTCCTTGGTTGCCGTTTGTATTTCCACTGTTTCTGTGGTATACTGATCTGGGTGAACCAGGTGAGAACTTACGACTGAGTCAAAATCCAATCCAGTATCATAAAGGCACCTGATGGTGGTCCCATTACATACTACGTCTTCACATACAGGGGGATGATAAGGTTCCTGCTGTCCAGTAGGTTTTCCTTTTTGTCCCTTACTTCCTGTTTTAAGGCATGCAGTGTGGTAAGGAGGGATATTTTTTTCCTACAGTCTTTTTTATTATGGTTATTAATCCTGCAGAATTTGCAATTTTTACTTTCCGGTCTGTAGGGTTTCCTCTCATTGAATTGCGGGTTTCTATCTCGAGGGTCAAATCTGGGTCTATCATAATTGGGTTTACCCCGGTTACCCTGATCTCTAGTGTCAAACTTATTATGGGGTTGAGGAGCTTTATTATTGTCTACCTGTTTCTTTTTAGCACCAGCTACTTCTGCCTGGGCTGCCTGATACCTCTCAGCAACATTGAGCACATCATCTAACCTCTCCGCATCCTGTTCCATAAGAAACTGTCTCATGTCTGGAGCCATGGACTCTCTCACCTGCTCTATCATGATCATTTCCTTTAAATCTTGGGTTTTATCCAGAGCAGTCCATTTCTCCAAATAGGTTTCCAACCTTGCAGAGAATTGATGATATGTCTCCCCAGACAGGAGCTTAGCATTTCTAAATCTCTTTCTATAAAATTCACCATTCTTCTCGTATCTAATTAAAAGAGCCTGTTTTAATATGTCATAGTCTTCCTGATCTTCCCGGCTCAATTTGGAAAATACTTCATACGAGGTTCCCCTAAGTCCTTGAGATACTTTCAAGCTCCACCTTTCCCTCTCTAACCCATAACTTGTAGCTAACCTTTCAAATCTAGAGAGGAAGGACTCAATGTCATCCTCTTTTTCTACAAAGGGGTCTAGATGAAACCCCATGGCTGAGTTGGAGGCTCCCTGACTTGCCCTGGCATCAGAGGTAGATGGGCTGTGACCAATTTCAGGAGCATGGCCTTGCAATTCTAACTCTCTTTGTCGTAGCTCATGTTCCCTTTGTAACCGTTTGTCTTCTGCTTCCCTTTGTGCAACCTGTCTTGTTTCTTTCTTTTCAGCCTCTAATTTCTTTTCTTCTTTTGCAGCCTCAGCCTCCAATTTCTTTTCTTCCAACTGTAGCCTTTTAATCTCAGCCTCTAATTTCCTAGCCTCCCTAGCATCTTCTAATTGTAACCTCTTTTCTTCAGTTAACCTCCTATCTTCTCTCTCAATGAACTTATCGCATTCTGAGGTTACATATTGAACCAGAACTTGCCTCTCCATTCCCATTTCCTTTGCAGACTGTAGAGCAGCCAATCTAAATTTGGCCAAATCTGTCATCTTTTATCTGGTACTAAATTATATTTACTTTAACCAAAACAACTAACAAATGCTATAGTTAATTAATTAATTAATTAAGGGCTATGCCAACTCAAACAAATCTCCACCTTATAAATATTATAAATTTTATTACTATGGGGATACCCTGAATCTATGGTATTACAGGTAATTAAAAATCCCGGGACGGGACCCCAATATATGTGGTGGGTTTTGATGTTAAAGAAAAGTAGTCAGTCACTGTCTACAGAGTGAGGTCAGCTATGCAAGTCCCTGGGTCTAATAGTTGAAGGTGATGTTCTCATGGTACCTGACTGCTACCACCCTACGATCTCACTCTGCCATTTATTTTGGGTATCTAGTGTTTGTCTTCTTCTTCTTCGATCCTTAACCACCGACCGTCAAAGCAGTCAGTGGCCATCACGCCTAGTGGCGTCTTGTAGGGCAACAACAAATTGATTCCACTTTGCTCGGTCGGTGGCCATCCTTCGTACAGTGCCCCAACTCTGGTTCATTCTTTGCATCTCAGCCTCCACAGTCCTCCGCCAAGTTGTTTTTGGTCGGCCTCTCTTTCGCTTTCCTTCAGGGGTCCAAAGCATAGCTGTTCTTGTGATGGCATCGGGGTCTCTTCTGAGGACATGACCAACCCAGCTCCAGCGTCTGCCAGCTATGATGGTCTGCATGTCCTCTTGCTTGCTACGAGTAAGCAGATCTTGGTTGGTGATGGTATTCGGCCAAAAGATGCGGTGAATTTTTCTTAGGCATGTTGTGTGAAAAGAGGACAATTTTGACATTTCCTTCTCTGTGACTCTCCAGCATTCCGCACCATAGAGAAGCACAGAAAGCACGCAACTCTGGTATAATCTTAATTTTGTGCTTGTGCTGTATTGGGAGGACTTCCAAATGTTATTTAGGCTAAAGAAGGCTGTTCTTGCCTTATTCATTCTGATGTTGATGTCTTTGCCTGCCCCACCGTCTGGTGTTACTATGCTTCCTAGGTATGTGAAGGTATCTGTCTGTACCAATTGCTGATTCCTTACTGATATGGGCTCAGGGTTGCTCACATTGAGCGTCATGACCTCAGACTTCTTTAAATTGACGTTCAAGCCCACCTGCTGGCTAAATTTATTAAGTCTATCCGTTTTTTCCTGGATGTGTTGATGTGAATGTGCCAGCAGTGCAATGTCATCTGCATATTCCAGATCTTCCAATGTAGAAAATGTAGTCCATCTTATTCCTCTTGGACTGCCCACTGTTGTCTGGCGCATCACCCAGTCTATGACTGTTAAAAAAAGAGTGGTTGATAAGGGGCATCCCTGTCGTACTCCTGTCTTCACCTCGAAGGTTAGGTTGCTCTGCCCAACACTACACGTAAAGTTGGCATAGAGGCTTTTTATGATTGCCACTATGCAGCTTGGAATTCCATAAGCCCTCAGTATTTTCCATAAACTGTCCCTATGTATGCTGTCAAAAGCCTTTTCAAAATCAACAAAATTTATGTAAAGCTGTCTTTGCCATTCTGAGCACTGCTCTATAATGTTCCTGAGAGTGAATATATGGTCTACACATCTTCTGTTCTGTTCTTTCTAAATCCTGCTTGTTCTTTCCTCAGTTTGTAGTCTACTGCCTTTGAAATTCTCTGTATAATTATCCTGCCTAGTATTTTGCTGGGAACTGAGAGAAGAGTGATTCCTCTCCAATTATTGCAGTCTGCAAGATCTCCCTTTTTGGGCAATTTGACAATTATTCCTTTGTTCCACTCTGATGGTGTTGTCCCCGTTTTCCACACTTGTGCAAATAGTGGTTCTAATAGTTCTGCTGCTAGCTCAGGGTCTGTCTTAAATAGCTCTGCATTTAAGTTATCATGGCCCGGAGCTTTACCGTTCTTTAACCCTTTGATTGCTGTGATGATTTCTTCTTTTCGTGGAATGTCTGTATTTACATCTAGATCGTTTTCAGCCTCAGGAACATTCAATTGTGTCTCTGGTATTTCCTTGTTCAGAGTTTCTCTGAAGTGCTCTGCCCATCTTGTTTCCTGTCCCTCTGCTGTCTTGATGAGATTTCCTTGCTTATCTCTTACTAATGTAATATTGTTTACACCTTGTTTTCCGCTGATGAATTTAGTTATTTTGTATACTGTGCTTTGTTCATTTCTCAGTGCTGCCTCTTCTGCCTGTTTTGCAAGATCGTCTAGGAAATTCCTTTTGTTGGCTCGGGGTTGGCGTTTAACTTCCCTGTCCAGCTGGCTGTACTGTTCGCTATATAGTTGCTTTAACCTGGGGGACTTCGCTTCTGTTTTCTTTCTTTTCATTTCCTTTCTCATCTTTATGGTGTTTAGTGTTTCTGGTGTTATCCAGTCTTGCTTCTTCCTTTCCTGGAATCCTAAGCATGATTTGCTACTTTCCTTATATACTGTTGAAATGGTGTTGAAATTCTGGTCTATATCATCAGTCAATGTCTTTTCCTGGCTTTTGGCAAATTGATATCGTTTCTTAATGTCGGCCGCAAAAGCTTTTCTGGTAAGGGGGTCCTTCAATTTGCTGATGTCAAACCTTTTCTGTGTAGTTACAGTTGGTCCAGCCCTTCTTAGTTTCACTTTCAGTTTTGCTACTACTAAATGGTGATCACTTCCCACATCTGCACCTCTTCTTACCTTCACATCTTGTAATGCATGTCTCCATCTACCGTTAACCATGATGTGGTCTATCTGGTTCTGTCCCGACCATTTGGTGATTCCCATGTTAACTTGTGAATTTCCTTCTGTGGGAAAAGTGTTCCTCCAATGACCAGGTTGTTAATGCTACAGAAACTTATTAATTTATTCCCATTTTCGTTTGCTGTTCCGCTGCCACATTTCCCCATTACTCTTTCATTATATGTATTGTGTGTTCCAACTTTCGCATTGAGGTCTCCCATTACTACGATAAGATCATATCTAGGTGTGTCTTCCATTTCTGTCTGCAGTTGTTGATAGAATTCATTTTTGACCTCTTCATCGCTGTCATTCGTTGGTGCATAGCATTGTATTATTGTAGTGTTGGTGAATCCCCCTCTCAATCTCAATCGTATCAGTCTGTTGTTGATGGGTTTCCATTCCAGTAATGTCCTTTCTATCCCTTTCTGTAGAATAATGGCTACGCCTTCACTGTGCTGTCCATCCTCTCTTCCAGAGTAAAGTACTGTTTCTCCTGTTGCTGTTTTAACTTTTCCTGCCCCTGTCCATCTGCTCTCACTTATCCCCAGGATGTGTAACCTATAGTTTCTCATTTCTGCCGTGACCTGTCTTAGTTTACCTGTCTCGTACATTGTCCTGACATTCCAAAATCCTATTCTTGTATCTTGTTTTGCGGTCAGGACATCCGTTTTCATGTCAGTGGCTTCCTTTCGGCTTTCACCACTGACAGTCATACGAGCCACAGACTCCGAATGTCCATCCCGCAGCAAAGTTTGTTCATTTGATGTTGTTTCCGTAACTTCACTTTTTTTTTTTTTGCATAGACAGGGGTGTCAGCCCTATGCTAAAACCCCCAACCTGGAGGACCAGGGTACCAGCTTTTGTCTGACCCCTACCCACACAGACCAGTCCAGCTTGGTTGAACCTACCAGGAGTAAAACTCCCACTGGCATAGCTCTGGGGATTGTCAGGGTACGCAAGCTGCCATACGCTACAAGGTATAGGTACCATTTGATGGCAGATCTAGTGTTTGTGATGTTATTTATATGGCTTGATGTCTAGGGTAATGAAAATGTAGTGATAAATGAGTTAAACAAATACAATTTTAACTCACTAACATCGAATAAACAAGACTGGGTTTAAAGTTATGATATATATGTATATACAATTTAATTTCCTGTCCCTCAAATTGTTTAGGACAGGAATGTTTAACTTAAAATGAAATTATGGTTTTCTACCAAATTAAATACACAAGCAGGACATCTGTCCAATATATCTCTTAATATGTTAATGTTTATACACGTTTATTCCCTGTTGGAGACTACTGTTATACGAAGAGTCAATATTAGGAAAAACTGGTTTTCACATCATAACACAAACTGTTACTGAATAGGGTGGAGATCGAACACATTTGAGCTAGCATGTAAGCCCTGAAGATTTAGGCTTATATGAAAATCCTTGGAGACCCTGGGTGACTGGTTTGAGAAAACTGCACACGATCTACTGCCGTGTATTCTGGAGACTGCTATTACTTGTATGCTTTGATAAAGAAACAACCGGTAGGTTGCCTCAACTTCTGCAGCTCCGACTTCTGACCAACATGATACTGGGCGATGTAACCCTGAAACAAGAGGAACAAGCCTACCTAAGTCTCTAGTTGACTATCTCCACCACTACCAATTTAACATCATTAAACAAGTATTGTGATCAGATAAAAGAGCTAACCAAATTAGCTGCAGTCTTTAACTTTATTGTGACTTCTTCAGGAACAGTTGGGTATCTTCTTTTCCACATAGTCTCAACACCTCTGTCAATATATATCATCTTCATCTGAAATACAATCTTTTCTTTTTCTCCACAGTTAATATAACAATAGGCCTGCCAGTGACTTTCTGGTCTTACAGTCCAAATAATGAATAATATTATTCAACTCAAGTTTGCTTCGTAAGTCTGCTTAGACATGCCTGTGCTCCTAGTATGTCGCAATGTTCCACAAAGGCAAAGTGTCGTACACACACAATGTTATGGCGCCCTATCTGGGTTGGCCTCTACATCTAATAATGTATTTAAAAAGTTATTCATCTTACCGCAATCAATGAAATAATCACACAATTTATTAAAGGTTAACAGGCTGTCAATGGGTCAACTCTAGACAGCTGCTGCTTCAGACGCAAAGGCAATAGGTCATAAACTGCTCTGCAACGAACCTTTCTGGTATGAATTATTTGTCAAGTGGCACCTATGCGTAGCAAAAGCGTTGGTTTTATTCCCTCTGTGTCTATTCTAACATTAGCCAATCAGTTTAAACTACACCGATTCGACTCTTTTTTGAAAATCCCAATCATTTATTTTTGAAAATCCCAAACATTTATGTACGGTTATCAATAAGTTCGTCAGTCTGATTCTATTATTACTATTTAGACTATGTGTCGCTTTAGGTTGGAAAAACTTCAAAGTTATATCTCTCCCCTCCTTCTAGTAGTGTCTATCCAAATGAGGCAAGCCAATTGGACTTGTTTCCAAGCAACGATTAGAAAAATGTTACTTTTAAATTGAGCTGGGATATCAGTGTGATTGTCTGTCTGTTGTCAAATTTTATTTTATGCGATAACTCAGTCACTTTTGAAGCTATCTAAAAGATGAAAAGTGATTATTAATCAGGCTAGTGTCCTTTATCTAACCAGTAGATTTTCATCTACGTCTTTATCTAAGTTTGCATCTTTGTACTTTTCTCTTTATTTATAAGTCTAGATACGTTTCCATAGGAAATAGTATAGTATTGAATAAACAACATTATCGCTTTTACTTTCATTCTGTCTTTTCCTTTTTATTCATCCTTCTATAGAATGCAGTACATTATCTACGTTTTCTGTCTTTCTTTAGCCCCATTCGCTCCCCTGCACTCATTCGTTTCAGTTTGCAAATACCCAAGTGGGTTTAGACTTTCCATACTATCCCCCCCCCCTCTCTCTATCTCCCGTCTTTTTTCAGATGAAACACGTGTTGGCCAACTGCCAAAACGGTTTTATGTTATATTTAAAAATTAGTACGGAGTAACCACAAAGCCTTTGGTAATTGGGATGGGTACCCTCGAGTGGCGTTTTTTGAAAATACGACGTTCTAACGACAACTGTCGCATGTTGTAACTAATAATAGATTCTTAGAATACGTTAGTTAAAAAAAATTCAAGGAGTGTCCAGTATTTTGCATTAGATTTTATCGACCTTGACAATTTTCAAATTTGTATAATAGCGGGTTATAAACGGTAACTTTACGTCACTAGAATTGGACTTTTGAGAAATATGAGCAGGGTAGGGCAATGGTAGCTATCTTGGCGTATTGGAACAAAAATTCAAATACAGTATTATCATTATAATTTGAGCTGGAGGGTTAAAACGGTGCATTTTACCACAATCACCAAGAAGTGACGAAAACCACAGCTGCAGGACCCCCTTATATCAGTTAAGTGCTTTTAAAAAGGCACCCGCAACCGGACATATTTTCTGAACTATATCCTTACCCTAAATCTCCGTGAAGAGACAATTTGATTCTAATATAGAATTCACCAGCAAAGTTTTTATTTTAAACTGTTAATACTAATTGATTATTAAATTTATTACCTGTTGTTTTAAAACTAAACAATAGTTGTTTATTCAGTTATTACATGTATGAACGCAAACGTATGAGCCAGAATATTTTATATATATATATATATATATATATATATATATATATATATATAGATAAATATATATATATATATATATATATATATATATAAAATATATATGAAAAAAACAGTGATGGAAGGCATGGTTCCTGGAAAAAGGGGAAGGGGTCGACCTAGACGACGGTGGACCCAGGACATCACAGAGAGTCTGAACTTGTCTTTGGCTGATGCAGGTCGACTTGCCCAGAATCGTGATGCGTTCAGAGCGCTGTAATGGAGACAACGTTCTGGAAAGAATATGTCACATGATGATGATGATATATATATATATATATATATATATATATAAATATATATATATATATATATATATATATTTGACAATGAACTGCAACACGCATTAGAGAAAGCAAATAAGCAAGATATTAAGTTAATAATGTGAGATTTTAATGCCAAAGTTGAAAACGAAAGATTAGACCATGAAAAAAGAATGAAAGGAAGTTATGGATTGGGCCAGAGAAATGAGAGAGGAGAACGCTTGACAACATTCTGCCTAGAAAACAACCTAGTCATCCCAAATACTCTTTTCATGCAACACCCTAGAAGACTATATACATGGACGTCACCGAACGGGAAAAGCAAGAACCAAATAGATTACATCTTAATACAACAAATGTGGCGATCATGTATCTCATCCTTAAAAGACGCTCCCAGGAGCAGACTGTGACTCCGACCATAAACTTCTTGCTGCAAACTTCACGATCAAACTGAAAAAAGTCGTTAAAAGCGACAAAGTAATACGTTATGACACAAGCGCCATACCAGAAGAGTACAGTGTCGATATTCAGAACAAATTTGACGTTCTTATGGCAGTACAGGAGGAAATGACACCAGATGAACTTGCCAATAACATCAGAGATGTTTACATTACAAATGCGCAGAGGTTAATTCTTAAAAGAAGTATAAAGAGACGAGAATACATCTCAGACGAAACACTGAAGTTGGTGGTAGATAGAAGAAAGATGAAGTCCAAAAAAGATACAGAAAATCAGGAGTTGTACAAGGAATACACAAAGCAGATTAAAAACGATTCAGACAAGACAAACAACAATACATAAACGACACCTGCAGGAAAATAGAGGAAATGCGCGAACAGGGATTGAGTAAGAATATGTTTTCTGAAGTAAGAACATTGAAGAACTTTAAACCGTCACTTCGAGCAATAAACGACAAGAAAGGCGACACTCTAACAGAACGTAAAGATATTCTGAACAGATGGAAGGAGTACTGTCAAGAAATGTACACGGAAATAAACAAAGCGGCAGATAACAACGTCATGAATGAAACGGAACATGAACCAGAACCTAGCATAGAGGAAGTCCGGAACGCAATCAAAAACTTGAAAAGTGGAAAATCTCCTGGTTGTGATGAAATAACAGCTGAAATGACACAGGCAGGAGGAGAAGGCAGCGTTCGTATATACCACGCATTATGCAGCAAGATCTGGCATAGCGGAATTTGGCCCAAGGAATGGAAAAGATCAATTTACATACCCTTGCCAAAAAAAGGGCAACCTGAAACTGTGCACAAACTACAGCTCTTATAAGCCATGCCAGCAAAATACTATTACAAATCATAATGAAAAGGATGCAACAAAAGCTAGAAACAGAAATAAACGAAGTACAGGCGGGTTTTCGACCAGGTAGAGGCACTAGAGATCATATATTCAATATGAGGATCATCATAGAAAAGTGTAGAGAATTCAACGTTGACCTATATACTTGTTTCATTGATTACACCAAAGCTTTCGACTGTGTACAACATCAGCAGTTATGGACTATTATGGAAAATATGGGATTTCCAAACCACCTCATACAACTCATCACACTGCTGTACCAAGAACAACAGGCAGCCGTAAGAATAGAGGGGGAAACATCAGAATGGTTTGAAGTACAGAAAGGAGTAAGACAAGGCTGTACCCTTTCTCCTTACCTATTTAACATTTATGCCGAGAATATCACGAGAAACGTAAGAGATGACCAAGAACACACAGAGTTTGACTCATTTAACATCGGCGGGTATCAGATCCCGGAAATCAGATATGCTGACGACACAGTCCTCCTATCGACCAACCCAGAAGGACTTGAACTATTAATTATGTCCACCAAAAAAACACAGTGAGGCCCAGAATCTATACCTAAACACCAAGAAGACCAAAGTACTGACAACAGACAAAGTAAAGATCAAACCAGAAATTGAAATTGATAACGAAGAACTGGAAAGTGTTAATGAATTCTAATACTTAGGATCAATCATCAACAGCTCTGGCGACTGTGCAGTAGAAATTAAAAGAAGACTTGCAATTGCTTCACATAAACTAATACAGATGAAAAACCTATGGCAAGGCACAAGCAAAGAAACAAAGTTACAACTGAGCAGAACATGTATATTCCCAGTAGCAACATACGGCTGCGAGACCTGGGCACTCAATAAAACAGTTGCAAAATAGGTTACATCATTCGAAATGAAATGCTACAGAAGTATGTTGATAATACCCTGGACAGAAAAAAAAACCAACAGAGAAGTATTGCACTCACTAAACGTACAGGAACATTGGCTCCTAAATACCATCGCAATAAGGAAGCTGAAATTTTTCGGTCATATAAAAAGACATAATAGTCTGAAAAAATAGTGATGGAAGGCATGGTCCCTGGAATAGGGGAAGGGGTCGACCTAGACGACGGTGGACCCAGGACATCACAGAGAGTCTGAACTTGTCTTTGGCTGATGCAGGTCGACTTGCCCAGAATCGTGATGCATTCAGAGCAGCTGTAATGGAGACAAACGTTCTGGAAAGAATACGTCACATGATGATGATGATGATGATATATATATATACATAAACATAGCTTTACCATTTTAAGAGGAAATTCGCTGAATTAACTCAGCTGGGGGCTTGAACGGCTAAAAACCATTGCTTAAACTCTTCAAAAAAGGCAGATATATGTTAAAAAATGCTCAGCGCTAAGCAGCATTGTTTTTGACCTGAATTATCTTATGAAATATCCCGTAAGGTAGAAGCGTCATTACCCGTTTATCTACATCTCTGCCAAGAGTGATCTTGTGCGAAGGTGGACACCTTTGACGACCCATTTTAGATACTCTTGAGTTTTGGCCATTGTTGGATTACTACTACAATGCAGTGCAGGCAATCCATGACATGTGCTACAATGGAAAGTCAAAACAAGTGTACAACAGCTGAGAGTCCAAACAAGTGTGCGACAACGGAAAGTCAAAACAAGTGTGCGACAACTGAAAGTCAAAACAAGTGTGTGTCGTAAAACGTGTGTGTAAACCCACTTCTTAGTTAAATCACTATGTCGAGATACAAATATCCCTCAGCCAATCAACGAGCACCTTTCACCAGTCTCTGAGACAGAATACAATTAGGCATAAGCCCTGTTTTTCTGTACTCGGTCACGGCCATCTTGTCTCTCAATATGGCGGAAAACAGAATAAAATTAGGCATAAGCCCTGTTTTTTTGGGACTCGTCTCGGTCACGGATTGTACGGCGGATGGTACGGAACCGCATATAGCCAATCAGCTTGCCACGCCGAGAACCAATCAACAGCATTCCTTAAGCAGAAAAAGTTACCTCATCTACCTATATATACGTGCGAGATTTTATTCAAAATCACGCACACACCAACCCGAAGCCAGCTAGACGACTGACTTGAGAAGAGAAGCTGTCAGACTGATTTATTGCTCACCTGCATTGACCGGGGACTCTTGCTTCACTAAAGTCGTCTGGCCTGTGTAAATCTTAGAGGGTAAATATATTTACTATAAACTTGTAGGAAAATAGGCCTACAGCAGATATATAATGTTTGTATTTGTTGTGTGTCATTTATACTACCTACACCTGTATATATTTAATATAAATTGTTTCACTATGAATGTATCACGTTACTGATTGTATCTTGGGGAATTAGGTATAATGATTGTATTTCCTGATATGATTGATGAAGACGAAAACCAACTGGAATATAACCAAAACAGACCTTGTTAGGACTCATCTAACTCAAATCTATTGTCTCATATAACTCCAATCTGTTGTCTCATATAACTCCAGTCTATTGTCTCATATAAAGCCAACTGAAATATAACCAAAACAGTCCTTGTTAGGACTCATATAACTCCAATCTATTGTCTCCTATAACTCCAATCTATTGTCTCATGTAAAACCAACTGAAATATAACCAACACAGTCCTTGTTAGGACTCATATAACTCCAATCTATTGTCTCCTATAACTTCAATCTATTGTCTCATATAACTCCAACCTTACATATATATATATATATATATATATATATATATATATATATATATATATATATATATATATATATATATATATATATATATATATATATATATATATATATATCCAAACAGTCCTCGTCTCATATAACTCCTATCATCAGAACACAACAATATTGTTAGGATATATGTTACCAGCCAGTATAGCACTTGTCAGAGAGGGCCTGGTATATTATAGGGGGAAGGAAACGGTTGTATCACACCTAGGTGTACATATTATTGGATGTATTCATGTATTGAATTTATATTATTGGATGTATTCATATTGAATTTATATTATTGGATGTATCCATGTATTAATTTATCAGAAAGAATGTTTTGCAAGTAGACACCTGTCTTGTCTCGATATTGCTAACTCATACTGAGCCATGTTGTCATTCATCCTACATGCAGACACCTGAGACACGCTCATCTCATACACAATAGAAATAGGTGGGCTTGAGGACAGAAATTAGCCCCTATTTTTACTTGTTACAGGTTTTATTCGTGTCATCCAACCTGAGGTCGTATGTCCAGTCAATCCAGCTGCCTGGAACTTCGCAGGAGCACAGTGATTGCACAGGAGCTACATCTTTAGTCCCCCTCAGTCTTGGGTGGGCTAATGAAACGATCATCAGCGGGTGTTGTGTGCAAGAAATTAAGGACAGAACTGTTCCAAGAGATGAATACACATTAGTACCATTTCCGTCGGCAATTGTGAGCATTAAACGGTCAAGGACGAAAAACTGAGTTAGCGTAGCAAGCGACAAGAATAAGAGCATAGCTGATAAATTATATATATATATATATATATATATATATATATATATATATATATATATATATATATATATATATATATATATATACGTAATTAACAGCACAGCTGATACATTTACTATAATTGAGTAACAGCACAGCTGATAAAATTTTGTTCCTATAATTGGAAAACTTGTTTTTTATATATATATATATATATATATATATATATATATATATATATATATATATATATATATATATATATATATATATATATATATATATATATATATATATAAATATATATGTAAATCATTTGTAAACTTACAAATCCATTACATTCCATCTTTCAACATCCATCCTTCAGCACAAGAGTAGATAGTGTATATACTAAATAAATAATAAGGAAATTGTATTTGAACGACTTGTCAATTTTATAATTGTTAAGTAAAATTTGTTTCCTTTTTTTTTTTTTTTGTTTTTTTTTTCGTACGCCCGCTAATACTCGAGGCGAAATCTCAGGTTATTGTTAATGTCTAAACCTGACATTGATTTTACGTGAGTATCCCTTTTCTTGTACTGAGACAGGTGTCCCTCGCCATTCAGGCAGATACTCGCCGATTTCGGAGGTACCCATTAGAGCTGGGTCGGCTCAGGAGCCGCCAATCCCTGGTCGACGACACTGCTTCAAATGTCTTCGCCAGGTCTCGAGTTAATCCAGTCCAATTCCCGGTCGACGAAAAATCCTCAAATGCCGTCGCCCGGGTTTGATCCTGAATCATCCGGTCGCCAGAGCGGTGTTGTAACCACTACGCTAGCGCGGCTCCCTGTTTCCTTGTTTTAATATCACAGTTAGCTACACAGCGGGGGTTGCAATTTATGACTGTCTCCTCTCTACTAATTTTTCGAGATCAGATCATTCACAGCCGTAACTAATTTGTGATACCAGTAGTTCCCTCATACACTGGGACTTCACCATATTCTGGAGAAATTCTATTTCTGTAATTGTCAGTACTATACTGATCTTAGAGCCAATAAAAACCTCACGCTACAGTGTGCGACAACTGAAAGCCAAACAATTGTGCGACAACTGAAAGTCAAAACAAACGTGCTACAATGGAAAGTCAAAACAAGTGTGCAACAGCTGAGAGTCCAAACAAGTGTGTGACAACTGAGAGTCCAAACAAGTGTGCAGGAACTGACAGTCAAAATAACTGTGCGACAACTGAAAGTCAAAACAAGTGTGCGACAACTGAAAGTCAAAACAAGAATGCGGCAACTGAAAGATAAAATAAGTGTGTAGCAAAGGACAGTTAAAACAAGTGACCGACTGCTGAAAGTCAAAACAAGTGTGCGGCAACTGAAAGTCAAAATAAGTGTTCGACAACAAAAAGTCAAAACAAGTATGCGGCAACTTACTTACTTACTTACTTAGTCATCCCTATTCTACCGTGAGGTGTAGAGATTTGGAAAAGTGAGTGCCATACTTTCCTATTGGCTGTCTTCCTTCTGGCCTGGTTCCAGTCTAGTCCTCGGTCCTTTAGAGACTGTCTAATGTTGTCCTCCCAACTTGGAGGTCCGGATCCCTGGCTCTTAGTTTCCCATACTTGTCGTGGTAGCCGAACTTCTTCCATTCTGCAGACATGGCCTAACAACATCGTAGTTCGGATTGTTCTACATGAGGCTGGGTTTTAAGGCCTTGCCGCCTCATCTGGTTCCAGACCATATCTCTTCATGCTACTTCAACCACCTTCCTCAGATACCTCATTTCTGAGGTTTGGAGCTGGCTTTTGTGGGTTGTATTCATTGCCCATGACTCGCATCCATGTGTCAAGACTGGAATATTGGTGAAGCTATATACAGCCATCTTTGTCTTCTTGCTAACTTCTCTTTCTCTGAGGAATCATCGATTTATGGCCTGAAAAACTCTCCCAGGTACTGCTCTTCGGGTAGCTAACTCTTCTTTGATGCCTCCCTTCCAATCTATAACAGCTCCGAGGTATTTACACTGGTTGACTTGCTCCAGGACCTGTTCTCACAGCTTAATCTGATGCCTTCTTTGTTTTTGTTTTGCAGCTGCTGATCACCATCCCTTTCTTCTCCAGCTCTTCCTTCCAGACTTGCAAGTTAGACTGAAGATGTGCTTCTGATTTAGCAATTAGTGCAACATTGTCGGCAAATGCCAGGTGTGAAATACAGACCTGCCTCATCTTTCAGTACCCCACTGAACACTTGTTGGTCCTTTCCTTACATGCTTTGAAGACATCGCCCATGAAGAGTATGAAAAGATAAGGTGACAGAATATCACCCTGTCTTACACCAGTGGTGGTTCTGAACTCTTCTGATTTATAGTTTGCCCTTCTCACATAATTTCAGCAAGTCTTGTAGAAACTTTGTATAGCTTGGATCAGAGTGGCTGGAATGTTCTTCCTCGCCAAGCAGTCCTAAAGTTTGCTCCAGGGAACATTGTCAGCGCTTTTTCCAAATCCAAGAAACAAAGATGCATCTCACCTTTATACTCAATGGCCTTCTCACTAAGCTGCCTAAGTATAAAGCTAATGTCCTGAGTACTTCGGTTTGCTCGGAAACCACACTGGACCTCATCCATTTGTGGCTCAGCCAGGCGTCTGAATCTCTGCTTCAGTATTCTAGAATACATTTTACCAGGAACACTTAGCATGGATTTGCCTCTATGATTTCCACACTGACGGTTGACACCCTTTTTTAAATATGGGTGTTATGATGGCAATCTGCCAATAATTTGGTATGGTCTTGTGGCGCCAGGATGTCTGTAGGACCCTCGGGAGTCATAGGTCTCCCGCTGTTCTTATGTACGTGACCATTTTTGGTGTTATACTATCATGTCCTTCTGTTTTGCCTATATTTTCTCCAGTGCTGCCTTCAGTTCTTCCATCTTGATGCCATCTTCATCACCATTGGTTTCCTCTTTTGTGCTAGTGGTTATTATTTTAAGGCTTGACTTTGCTCACAGTCAAGGAGCTCTGAGAAATATTCGTTCCATCTTTCCTTTGGAGCAGTAACCACTTTGTCCTTCTTGTTCTTTAGGGTCTTATAGAACAATTTCTGGTTTTCTTGAGCATTTTTTTCTAGCTTTTCTCCGAATTCTTCCCAGGATTTCGGTTTTGCTGCTAGCTCCTTGTTCTATGCTTCTCTACTGATTATCCCAAATTCTCTATATTTCTCTGCTTTTCCTTGTGTTTTTAGCTTCTTCTAAGTATTGTTTCTGTCGTAAATTTATTTTGAGAGAAAGAGTCTTGTAAATAGTGATCCCGTCTAGAGTGGAGAATGATGGTGAAAGCTCAGTGATAGAAAGGGTTAGAAAGTAAATAGTTGTTTCACAGAGTGCTGGGGAGAGTAAGGACAGACCTTTTTTACGACAATCTGTTTCTCTCAATCTACTCCTTAAACTCTCCTGGCTAAAGGATTATTTGCCAGTTTCCAAACACACATGCGCTCACACCAATTTGGTGCTTCAAACACACGGACGTTACGTGAATACAGACTATATTAAACAGATATGGGTAAATTGGGCTTGGGTATTCCAACACAGTACTAAATAAGTTTTACGTGTTTATTTATCATTTAAAAATCAGTCACGACATGTATCATTTGTTTACAAGCAAAATATCATAGGTACAGAAAATACAAATAACAAGGTGGGGAAGGGTATATGAAGAGTGGTATCCACTACGCCCTTCCCTCTTGAAATAGACAGAGATAAACCAAGTCCAAAGATAGGTAGTTATCAGAAAAATAGATGATGTAACCCAACAGTAAACTTAATTACTCTGAAAAAAGAGGTGTTACAATATTATGTATGGGTAGAAGAAAAACTTCTGTTATTTCTCAATTGTTCTTCCCTTTACTAAGCAAATAAAAAAAAAAGGGGGGGGGGGTAAACAGAGTTAACCAAAAAAATCCCACTTAAAGGAACAATGTAGGGAATACAGTAACAGTATTTACCAGGTAGGTAAATTAGCAAATAGTTTGCAACAATAAATCTCCTGTCATTCATTGTCGTAGATTTTTGATAGGGGAATTAAGACTTGGGTTGGTCCCTTCTGAATAGATTAGAATGAGTGATAGCCACAGTGAGAGATAATAGTAGAAATAGATTTCCACGAGTGAGATGGTAGAAATCAATAGAGGCTGTCTCTGAAATCGAGAATTTTTTTCTCTCTTTTAGCCTATCTTCTACAACAGATCTAGAGGATTCAGACAGTCAATTGACTACATATATTAATATATATATATATATATATATATATATATATATATATATATATATATATATATATATATATATATATATATATATATATATAACCACTCACGTGCACATACACACAATTGACGACATGTAGACGCACACACGTGGGAAAACTATAACAAATTATTATATAGATATTTTGGAACGAGCTGACCCGACACACTGATTAAGTTCAAGGGAATTTTAATTATCAGAAAATTCCATCACAACACATAAAATTACATCAAAGCATATATAAATAGTCATAACGTCAATGAACTGCTACAATATTGATAGACCCACAGTTATGATCTTTTCCCTCGATGTATAGCCCAGTCCCGTTAGAAGAGAAGTGATAGCCCAAAGAGTCACGGATACATCTGCTGTAGTCTTATGATTTTCCCTTTTAAAGGTATGAACAGGCTTAGATAGTAGTATGATCTATCCTAAGGAAAAATTATACCTGCAGTAGCAACAATTTGCATAAATGGAATTACAAAGTGGGTGAATAAATAGTTATCCTAAACATCATTCAGTCTACTTTCACTCGGTTCTTTCATCAGGGTACCCTCACTCACTTTCTTACCTAATGGCTTGCTGGTGTTCGCCGTCTGGCGCACTGTATGATGCACCGTTGAAATCTGTCTATCTTTGGCTGAAGCGGATTCCCAGCTCTGCAGATCGTGGTTTAATTCACGGGGTCCGGGGAGCGTCCACTTCGTGCGATAGTTTTCTTTACAGATTTAAGTTAGTGTCACTTCACTCCGTTCAGGTAAGAATTAGTTTTAAGTGGGCACACAGTGTCAGAATCACGAGGTTTCCCTTATTTAGGAAGATGACCGGTTGGTAAATTCTTTCAACAGATAATTATTGTTCACACCCACAGTTCGTCAAAATGTCGGAAGGTCGATGATTTGTAATGTTTTACTTGCCACAAGGGCTGGAAAGTACTTGAGGTTTTTCTCTGGAAGAGTTAAATCAGGATCGATGGGCCCGTTACTTCATTTAACCGTTAAAGTTTTTGTAAAGGTTATACACCAAGACTTTAAGGAAAATTTTTAGTTCTTCACAGATATTTATCTGTACTACAACGCTGGCAAAGTTGGGTCACCCCCAGTTTCACTGAATAAAGAAAAACAACATATAAGTAAGCAGTTAAATTAAATTCATTATAGCTACATGATTTTAAGCTAGAAATTATAATTTATTCTGCTTTCCACTGAAACACGTCACTTAGAGAATATAACAAACTTATAATTAATCACTCTGCACAAAAGAAACTAGGGAAATAAAATAGGCGATTTATCACTTTAAACACTCACAAAATACTAGATATATAATATTTACCTCAACACAGAACTACTAAGAACTAAACCACTTCGACCAACTAATGATGCTTCTATTAACAGAGATTCTTAGGAATCGAACGAGGTCGTTCTCGTCTTGACTGCGGAGTTACTAAGTGAATGAAATCTAAAACTCTGGTTTATAACTTAAACAGACCAAGGATGCGCGCTATTTCAGAACACCCTGCGTCTCCCCCTCTCCTATATCTCTCTATTAACACTTCCCACCAACTCAGACGCTGGCCATAACATGCCAAACGTGCGTCTTCACACCTCACGCCCAGGACTGACCGTAGCCGTGAGTGTCATGGAAAAACCAGACGAATGTCTGCCATTCGGTCTCTCGAGAACACATTTCTCACACTATTTTGTCTACTGCCGGGCCTGACACCGAGAAACTTAACCGTAGAGCGCCAGATATGTCTGCCATCCCATGTCTATCGAGACGAATCTCACCCTATACGCTCACATCCAGGGGACTGACACGATTATGCAATTAATGCGTTCAAGTATGAGAAAAAGAAACGGTAAAGTCAGAATGGGAAAGAAATATATTTTTCGCAAACGAACGAATGCGAAAAATACAGGAAAAGGATAAAAGAGCGATGATAAAGTAGAGGACACGGGTAGAAAAGAAAAGAAATATAGAAAATTTATTGATCATAAATCTCTATGCGACATTCATGCACGCTTTTGATGGCCATCACACATTTGTTCACACACACTTACCGATCGTAGAACCTGGCACTCCATAGAAATACAAAAAACATCAATTAAACAATCGTCGTAGGTCTTCTGTGTCCAGCCCCAGATTATCAGGTTTATGTGTTAGTACAGGCCCGAAATCCTTGGAAGGTGAAGCTGATTGTTCTGGTTTTTTGTTATGTTAAAGGAAAAGTTCTACTGAATGGCACAGTCTTAAATTCAGGTGGTGAATATGGTATGGTCTCATCGATTTCGCCGCTGGTGGTAAAAGATTCTTAAGGCGTGATGATAACAACTGACCGGTAAGGGATGGTTCACTTCGAGGGTTTTAAAATCCAGTGAAGAAAATATGCACAGTCAGTGTTCGGAAGATTTCTATTTTTCTTTCGTAATAGAGCAGTAAAGTAATGCAAATAAGCTCTGGCAATGTTCTTCTTCAGTTAAATCTTAATTACTTGATGAGGTTGTTAAACTGATCTTGGGGGGCTTTATTTCTGGTAACGTTAGATAGCGGAATCACAACAGGATCGCCACAAGGTTA
Organism: Oreohelix idahoensis; assembly: GCA_024509875.1. Classification (NCBI taxonomy): domain Eukaryota; kingdom Metazoa; phylum Mollusca; class Gastropoda; order Stylommatophora; family Oreohelicidae; genus Oreohelix; species Oreohelix idahoensis. The sequence goes on along the minus strand of JAMPIV010009420.1, from coordinate 24,464 downwards.
AAATTTAAACCACAGTCTCATCAAATTCTGGAGGGTTTTAAGAACTTAGTCTGCAGGACTCTAATACAATGTTTATGCTTTGCTTTGTTTTGCTGGGATGCAAAGGTTAGGATCACTTTATATGTAAAATAGAAAACATGTAATTCATACCGAAAAATCAAATAACATTCTAAAGCGCGATAAATTTACCTTTAAGACTATTATATGCACTCGTGTATTTAATTATGTATTTAAGAAAACACTTCGCGAGTTTAATGATTAAAACACACATGTATATCTAAAACTTAACTCAATTAGCTAGTTAAACATTCCTTCGCTACTTTAAAAGTTAATTAAAGCATTTTAAGCATATATTATCTTTGGAAATACTATAATAGATATATCATTAAGTTTTCAACTTGAAACTTTTGAGATAGGTTTAATTTAAGAGATTTAAATCAACACAAAATCCAGTGAAATAAAATGAATGAACTAGACCACTGATCACTAGAAACTAATATATATTTTACCGTTACACTCCAATATAGCCAAGAATCCAGAGGGAATTCTAGCAGGATTTAACTATAAGCTAGTGAATTTTAAAATGTCTGGCAACGAGTGATAAAATGTCATTCTTCATGGTTTCTATATATATGAAATGGAATGAAAGATTGATGGGCATGTTAGAATCTAACACCTTTTAAGGTAGTAGACTACCTTGTAGGGTAAAAAACTCAAATTTTCCTTTCAGAATCAAACAACCATGGGTATAGTGTTAGTATGGACTTAACATTTTTGTCCACATAATGACCTCATTAATTATGCAAATTAGCTATCCAATATGGCCGCCGTAGTGAATAAATTATACACCTTTTTTAAAACATCCTAACTATGTTATTTTTACAAGGATCTGACTGAAACTTGGCAAATTGAATTAGTATATATAGCTTGAGGTTTTGACCTAAAATAACAGATATTGACCGAAAGGTTGATTTGTAATGAATTTTCAAAATTTATATTTCTTGAATGTTTGATATTTGTGCCTCATTATATATGCATGATGGTCATAAAACTAAAATTTTGAATTCAATTGTATCCATTTTAGGTCATAATCTGTAAGATTATATGATAACCAACTGTGTTAATTTTCATGTCAATTGAATGTACAGATCCAGAGATATCTTGTTTCAAAGATCACCATTTATGCTAAAAAGACAATTTCCGAGAAAACAAAGAAAAACAGAAAAAAGAACTCACAAAATGAAGTTTAATGAGCTCCTGTTGAATAAAGGTCTCCTTCTACTGCAGCTGCAGTGTCTATGAATCCCATTTTCAGTGCTCTCAGGGTCTTTCCATTGCAATGTCCTTACTTGCTGAATAGATCCTGTGCAGCGTTCTCCTGTATGCTTTCTTTGCCATGCGTTGACTTGTGTTCATGTATATCGAAAAATTCTGCAATGCACTGTGGCCTTTCCCAATAGAACGCACAAATGCCACCATTCGCACATTTACTTCTTTGTTTGTGAGTAGCTGAAGATGAAACATCAGAAGTATTAAAATTGGCAGTCCATTCGCCACTGTTTGTGCGCTTGATACTGATTTCATGACAAAAGCCATTCCGAGTCTCTTCGACGATCTCACAGGTCAGTGAGTACTGATAACATTTGTCACATCTAAAGTTAGCGCATAAAAACCCAAACAGTAGTTTTACATCCATAAGGATAAACCCATTTCCTTTGTTGTCATTTTTTTAGCTTGTCCTTCACTTTCTTGGACCTTTATGACCTTTATTTTCTTTGCTGAGGAGCACAGAGGTTTTATAGCGTCACTATCGACAATAGGTGTCTCATTTTCAGGCAACGGTTTGTTGGTGTACACGCCTCCCAGTCTTTGTCTTATTTCTCATTGTGAACAAAAGAAGCTCTGCTAACTACTATTATACAGAATCAGTATAAAACTAGCAATAAATAGAGTTGATGTTGGTGAAAATGCACTATGCATGTAACAAATGTTGAAATTTACGATCAAAGCTTTCTAGACACACACTTTTGAAAAATTCACAAGAAATCATTGAGTGATTCCCCGTGGAAAAGTTATAAATATCTTTTTCCTGTTGCCTATGTATAATTATAATTTCGCAGTTTTACAATTACGCACCTTCTTGTTGGGTCATTATTCACATGGTAACCAACTATAAACATTGGTTGCTATGCAAATCACTCAAGGGGGCGTGTGTAGAAAAACACTGATTCCTATCAAACCAGAGTATCTCTAAGCTTCTATGAATTATTTTTAGTTCAAGAACATGTTGACGATGATTTAAAGCATGAAAATGAAAATTGTTGGATTTTTATTTTTTTTAAGCTTTTCTGGGTATACTTCTACCTTAAGATCTCGGGGAAAAAGAGAGATTCTAGCCGCCCGCTCCTCGTCTGATTATTCAATCCTCTGGCCGCTTCGTGTCTCCCTGTCCGTCGCGTTCTGCGAGCGATTCTGTGGTTAACACAGAGATGTGAAATGCCGGCGAGACTCTGCTACGTCTGTTTTGGGGGGACCGTCTTGCCTTAGATCGTATGCCGCTCCCTCGTTTGATTCTGGCACCGCCCCACTGGGCCGGCGTACTGACCAAGGTAAGGAAATAACTGCTCTTGATTGTTCTAGAGATATCCGTGGGCGTGATTTAACCTCTCCTTAAATCAATGCGATTCACTGAATGCACGGAAGATAGCAGCCTACATATTTAATTATCCAACGTGTTGACAATTCACGTGGAAAGGCTGCATAGCTAATGAGCCCACGTTTCTGTTGTGCATTGCTAATGAGCCCACGTTGAGGAAAAGTTCCAACAATACTGATGTTTTACAAGGGACGTATCATCCTCTAACAATTCATGGGTACCGATGTTATGAGAGGGTTCTTACTATCATCTAACAAATTCAGGGACAGCTGAGTTGTCTGTCACAGTTTCCATGCCATTTTTTTTTCTCTTATTTTCTCTTTAACTTCCTCTGTCCACCAAGGTGTTCTCGTTTCTTCCTTTCCAAGTTGAACTTCACCCCATGTTTCTGCTGCAGCTGTTTTTAATGATTTAAGCCAGAGAGTTTCTATGTCATCTGGTCATTCTCCCTAGGTTTCTCCCTGCTGTTACAATAAGTCCCCTGATACTTGGTCTTCACTTCTGGCTCTCTTAGCTTGTAAGCCTTAATTCTCATCTCTCTTGCTTGATTATTTACTTTTCTTGTTTGATGATGGGCAATGCCTAGGCTGAGCAACTCTTTCAGTTGTTAATTGTTAGCAGGTAGTGATCACTTCCAATCTCTGGCCCTCTCCAGACTCTAGCATCCTGCACATACATGAATGAGCTCTTGCTAACAACGGCGTAGTCGATGACTGATTTCTCATTCTTTGTTGGTTCACATCTGGTGTATGTATGTATGCACTTATGGGGGAACTTTGTGTTTGTAATCACAAAGTTTTGCTCAGTGCAGAATCTAAGGAGTCGCTTTCCGTGGTCATTAAGTGTGTCTTCTTCATATCTTCCAATAACTCCACCCCATCTAGCATGGGCATTTCCAGCTCTAGCGTTGAAACGATAATTTCATCCATGCAGTCGTCCACTGTCTTTTGAAGCAGCTCAAAGAATTCTTCTTTGATCTCTGCTCGCTCATCTTCGTTTGACCCATACACAATGACAAGGTTAGCTATGGTCTCTCCTTCTTTTAGATTTAGCACTATAATGCGCTCCGAGACAAAGTTCCATCCTTTGATGTTATTTGTTTGGCTTTTAGCCACAATACAGCCCACACCCCCTTTAGCTCTTTCACTTGTGGGGACTCCACTGTAGAGTAGCATGTTGCTATTCAGATCCATAACTCCTTAACCTTTTTTCTTTGTTTCTGTCAGAGCCTGGATTTCCAATTTTGTTTTCCTCATCTCCTCCATCAGCTCCTCTTTTCCGTAAATGCTTCTAATATTCCACTGTTCATAAATTGTCGTCCTTAATTCGTGCCAGTTCGTCGCCTTTTTTTTTTTTTTTCGTACGCCCGCTATTACTCGAGGCGAAATCTCAGGTTACTGATTGTACGTGAGTATCCGTTTTTTCTTGCACAGAGACAGGTGTCCCTCGCCATTCAGGCAGATACTCGCCGATTTAAGAGGTACCCATTAAAGCTGGGTCGGCTCAGAAGCCGCCAGTCCCTGGTCGACGACACTGCTTCAAATGTCTTCGCCAGGGCTCGAGTTAATCCAGTCCAAATCCCAGTAGACGAAAAATCTTCAAATGTCCTCGCCCGGGTTTGATCCTGGGTCACCCGGTCGCCAGCGCAGTGTGGTAACCTCTACGTCGCCTTTAAATCAGTCCGGTTGTCCCTCCTTTGGTTTTTTAATCAAATTTTAAACCAAACAGGTGATTGGTCTGTTGCGCCTTGTGGAGGGGCTGCCTCAATACGACCCCATGTATGCCGCCCTCCTCCTTTTTCACCCGGGCTTGGGACCGGCCTAGGCGGAGCTGTAAGCGGCAAATGATAGTTAAACAAGTGAGCGGCAACTAAAAGTCAAAACAAGTGTGCTACACCTGAAATCCAAAACAAGGGTGCAAAAACTGAAAGTCAAAACAAGTGTGCAGAAACTGGATGTCAAAACAAGTATGCGAACACTGGAAGTCAAAACAAGTATGCGGAAACTAAGAGTTAAAAAAATGTGCAGCAACTAAAAGTACAAATATGAGATAGCTGAAAGGTAAAGGTGCTTCCATAGCAGTTACTGCCGTAGGGGGATGAAGTATAACAAAATTCACTCTACTATATCTTTAGCTTTACGAGGTGGGGGTGACCATTTACCGTCGCCACTGCCCTCGCCTTCCCTGACTTAAGAGCAGAGTCGTGTACTCATGTATAGCTGGTTAGACTTGAGCGTAACGCGACCAGGCTCTGAGCCCGGTAACTCAGCCTCGAGTAGCAAGCACTTTCACCATGCAACCAATCGACGCTCTTCAGCAGAGGCTTCTTCTTTGGTCATTGGCTGCTGCCTGACAAAGCATAAGATGCTTTGGACTGGTCCTTCTCTTCAATAGTCATGTATCGTGGCAGTAGCACGTCCCTTGTAACAAGGCCGGGGTTACTACTTAGGTTGTCAAGCGTCTGGTGTATGTGTCCAGCGTCGACTGCTGGCAACTTGTACCACAAATAAGAGGAAATAAATACCTCTTTTGAGTATTGGGTCTCCTGAAATGAGCACCAGAAAATCTCCGCGTCACCTTCCTCAGAACTTTTACCCTCCCTGAGCATTAATTTCAGACTCAGTGAGTTATTGCATGAAAGTGCTTTTGGACAGCGGAAGGCGGCAATTGAAATATATATACATATTTTTTTTTTCTTAACCAGCGGCACTTGGGCTTTCAGCCCTTCGGCCCAATGACATGTCATTGTGAGGCTGTGGAACCTGAGGACTTTCCTTCCAACCCGGTCATCCACAGAGGGTTTATCACAGGAGCCGTTCAGGTTATTCAGTCAAATTTCCGGTCGTAAACATTCCTTCAAACGCTGACGCCCGGGTTTGAACCATGAACACCTGGTCGCCAGTACAACGCCGAAGCCATTACACCAGCGCGGCTCCCATATATATATATATATATATATATATATATATATATATATATATATATATATATATATATAAAACTTCTTAAGTTTTAGTATAATAAATATATACACCATGATATCCACTCCTTGCTTCCTATGGAGCCTGGGGCCACCTTTGCTGTTGGTTCCTTCTGAGGAAACCCGCACGAAGCAGCCACCAGCTCTTGCAGTGGTTGTTCATGTGTCAAGTTCTTTTCAGTGATGAGGCTGCCAGCCTCATATGCAACTGTACATCCACAAGCAAATTATACATGTCAAAATGCAAATATAAAATGATAAAATGCACATATTACAACTTACCCTGATTATCAGGCGAACACAGACTTTTTGCACGTCTGAATATTATCTGGCAGCTGATTTAAGATGCCGTCTTTTCAGGTGGGTTAGGCGTTTAACTAGGTGCACTTGAAGTAGGATCCGAGAACTTAAGGCGCAAAGTGATGACTGGAGTTACTCCCTTCTAATCTTAGAATTCACTTCCAGTCCTATGGCCTGTCCTAAATTGGGGTCCTAATATTCCGTGTTCCTGGCTGTCTGTGCTGCCTCCTTGACGAAACTGGAAGTCAGTGCCGTAGTCTTTTTTTCTTTTTTTTTTAAAAATAAAATTTTGCCTCGTTTTGGCGAGGCGCGTCCCGTTCAACCTTGCTGGTTATATTAGGGCGCATGTCCAAATATAAAAGACCTTTAGGTATGGAGAATTAGATATGTGTTTGTTATATGTGACAGTAGTGCCATAGTCTTACAATGCTGTAGATTATAAGCGAAATTTTCGCCCACATTCACATGCTGCTTCGTTGAGGAGAGATCCAATCAGGACCAGTCTATCTGAGCAATTTCATGCCAAACCAACCATCATCAAGGCGTCTTATTTTGGTAGGGGTTTATCCATCACCGTCTCATGTAGAACATTACTACATGACAACATAAGATATTGCCCTTTACATGGTATTTTCAAACTCCATGACCACATACGGTTTTGCCACTTCCGTTGTTACTTGGTTTGGTTTTAAGGATTATCTTCATTGCACACAGAATACTCCATCAGTGCTCCGATCTCCTTCATTAGATCACACAAGGAGGATCTCAGCACAGGGTACGAACTCCGTAACACCGGCGAGAATCCCAATGTGTGTATAGGAATCACACATTCTATAAATATTTTTGTTGTGGGTAGGTTTCTAATTTTTAAATTTTGCCAGGGCAGTGGCCTGATAGGCCTACTCTTTACGATTTCCAACTGCCGTGGGATTTTTAACGTGCGCAACTTGCAAACGGGACCTCCTATTTTTTCGCCCTTATCCGAGAAGGCATGGCATTCGATCTCACCACCCAGGAGGCCAGGGTGGAGTAAGACATCATTAAGGACCACTAGTTCTGAAAAAAAAATCTCCATAAATTATATTCCCTCAACTGGGAATCGAACGCGGTACCTCTAGAACTATAGGCGGACGCCGTACCACTTAGCCACTCCGCCCCCCCCCCCCCCACCCCCACCCCCCGCCGTTGTTACTTATCATGTTTAACAACTCGCTACATCACAGATCGATCGCTGATAATCTCCTCCAAGAGGTTACTTTTTCGTAGCTGATTATTACAACGAAGTGTTACATCGTTTTTCTTGCTTTAATCTTTAACAAGATTGTCATCTTCCCACATCCCAAACAAATCGGCCGTGTATTTGGGCACGTCATGTTTGTGACTAACACCTATCTCATAAAACCACCTGTTACCAATATTCGAAAACTTCAACAGCATGGCTTTCGTTGCAATTCCTTCCATCCATATTCCCGAATCAAACAGTTGTTATCTACCTTCCCCGACAAAAAGGCTGGGTTAACAATATGTCTGTCGCTGTATGTAGATTCCTAATCCGTCTGGTTAGCGAGTAATCACGCAAACACGTCGAGCGGAGAAGGAATAGTAGGAAGTGACAAGATATGATAAGACAACTTTGGTCGATGAGAGCGAAAAAAATGCGATAAAGAGCGGGTGAGGAAAAGAAAAGGAAGAGCACAGCAGAGAGTTGAAGAAGGTCACAGGAAAATGTAACGATCGAAGGTTTAATTTGTCCCACTTTTGTGACCAGAAGGCTGATATGTATATACATATATGTTATATGTCAATGTGTGTTACGCATTCCCATAGTCAGTTATGACTGAAGGGGGCTACATATATAAAGACAGAGACTACAGACAATGTGTGTTTCGTACAGACGAGAAAGAAACTGACGTCACGAAAATGCTAAAAACACATGATATGGGCATCGTGACATATCCATTATTATACCATAAATAAAGACACTATTCATCCATACCCTCAATTTCCACGACCTACATTTTCTACAGATGAATGCACACACTCTGACAACTAAGCTGCAAGCGTCTCAAATCAAGATGCATCCGCCCTTCTGCTTGAGGCTACTACACACCACCTTTATTATCGTCTTCTTTTCCGCAATTTCAAAAAACCCCACTGCCCTAAATGTTTTCTCCACTAAACGCAAACCCTTAGATCTCATCCCATTGAAAGACTGCACCCGTAAATTGATTTCCCTTCATCGGACCAGCGAGCGCGAAGAAAAGATTGCTGCAGAGTTTCTTTGGTGGGATTTCGATACAGCCTGACGGGGACAGGTCGAATTTCCTTCTTTGTGTGTGACCAACTGGAAAGTCTATAGATTATCGGCTACGTGTAGTGAAACATTCTTACTTTGGCTGAAATAACCTAGGGCAGTGGTATTCAACCTTTTTTTGTTCGCGTACCCTCAGATATAATACAAGATATATCTGCAACTATGCACCCCCAAGGTTATTGGTGCATAATTACAAGTATTCAATTTACCTATACATTGCATTGCAGACTTTTTTTTTCACGTACCCCCTTAGATGTCTTCTCATACCCCAGGTTGAATACCACTGACCTAGGGTGAATTACTCTCTCTTATGAATGGTCTACTTCTTCAAGTACCATGCCTAGTGTCGTAGGAGATCATGTCTCTCCACAACTTCCTGTCTCCAGTACAATTTATCAATTCTGTTGTTGAATTTTTTCTATGCCATGATGTCAAAATGTCCAGTATTTGCTCTGTTTGTCTTCTTCTATCTCTTTTTCCTTGTTGTTGTTGTTATTAACCCAGCGCGCTTGGGCTCTCGCCGTTCGGCGCAATGTCATGTAGTGATATCTGCATGTTTTCGCAAGTTGTTTAGTTTCTTCGTACACGGTTTTTCCCTTCAGCTTTTCTCTCCTCATAACATGCCCCAAAAAGTGGTTTGCTTCTTTCTTACTTGTGAAATAAATTTCCTTTGCGCATTGGGCTCTTTCAGGGCATCCTCAATATTCTTTTTGGCATGTCCATGAAATTTTTAACATTCTTCTGTAAAACCACATCTCTGTGGCCTCTAGTGCCTTCCCTACTTGTTTACTAATTGCCCATAACTCACTCCCATACGTCAGGATTGGTTATATACAACTTTGAAGAACTCTCTGTCTTACTTCCAATGACAAAGAATTGTTGCATAAAATACTCTTCATTTTATAGAATGCTGTTTTTGCCTGAGCTATTCTGCTCTTCACTTCTGAGATGCATCTTCCATCCACTGTTATTAACTTGCCCAGGTATTTGAATATACTGACCTTTTCAAAACTTTCCATTTACTTCGACAGTACATTAAGAATCGTACGTAGGGATAAAATGTCTAACTTTGCCAAGCTGTCATCGCACGCGCAGGATTTAGGGCATTTCAATTAAAGACTGACCTTTAATATACCGTGTGATTGAAACGTCATTTTCGATTTTTAAATTTTAATATCCCCACTTTTACAACTTCGCCTAGAACGGTCCTAAGCCTGGTTGAAAAAGGAGGAGGATGGCCTGCATGGAGGCCGTAAGGAGGCAGCACCTCCATCATGCAAAGGCACAACAGGCCAATCAACATGTTTGCCTTAAAACCTGATTACACGAAATGCAAGAGAGAAAACCAGATTGATTCTAAAGGCTACGAACTGGAACGGACTACGGATTACGACTTATGGAACATGGAATAAAAGACGTATTAATGGGAAAGAAGAGGAGCCGGTGGAAGAGATGAGGAAAGCAAAATTAGAAATCCTGGCTTTAACGGAAACGAAGAACAAAGGACAAGGAGTTATGGATCTCTGTAGCAAGTTTAATTTGCTGGGGAGGTTATGATGTTATACCTAAAAGGAAAGAAGTCGGTGTCTGTGTTAACCGTGTGAGGTCAAGCACATGTAGGCCCCTGACTATAATAGATGATGATGATGTATTTGCAGGGAACCTAACGCTACCTCCCTAGATCTCACACGGTCACTATTTTGGCTCTAGTGTCTGGTGTATGATGTACCCAATGTCTAGGAGAGAAATGGAAATGATGGTACATAAACACAAAACACGTTAACTCACTATAAGGAATTGACTAAAACAGTGGGTAAGGTTTTTCTTTAAAATTCAATATTTTCTTTTTACAATTTAATCTGCCTGTCCCGCCATCTCTTTTGGACAGGTCTTTGAAAATGAGGAAAAGATGGTTTACATAAAAGATTAACTAAAATGTGTGGACACTTTGTCCGATAAGTATAATGTCACTCTATCTCTCCTGTTGGTGTATTCACAGATTACAACTTTATTATCTAATAGTGTTTGTCATTTGTTAGGAGGGGCTGTAGTTTCATCACGCCCCATAACATCCTGGGTATGATTGAAAATACCAAAGTTTATTGTAATTGAAGTGTCAGATATACCCAGATGCTAACACTTCACCTGGGATTCTTTGTAGAAGGATAATTCAGTATGTCGTTGCAGAAAATATAGATATATCAGCACACACAAGCTCCTCCAGCTATCTGCTGACAGCATAAACGTTTTACCGGAGACTTGTTGGCGTTACACTCACTCATCAGGTTTCCTGTCACCGGCTGGTAACAGGAAATAAAACCTCTGCAATAATAGGACACCCTGGCCTTTTTATATCTGATCACACTTTATTATTATTATTTACATATGGTGGTATGGGGTCAGTCTCGCGTGCATACAGGTGCACTCGCCCCTAATTTTATATGACTCACACCTTGCTGTGACCACACCTCAGGTCTCTATGGCAGATACGCCACTGTACTTTTACATAGTTTTCCTCAATACAATAACGTGGAGTAACCACATTTCCTTTTGTATGATTTGCTCTTCTTTTTTTTAAATTATAAACGCTCCAGGCATGTTGAACAGTGTTCATGGAACACGGAGGCTTACTAACATATTCTAATACAATAATATTAAAACAAAATCATGACAATATACAACAGTTAGATACAGTTCAATGTGAGGACTCAACAATGTCTGCTCCCGGCATGTCCTTCACTTTTCCCAATAGCAGTATCTAACTTTGGCAGTTGTAATAAACATATTAATACTTAAAGCATTCTTACCACAATTTTCAAAGAAATATGTAACAAATAACGCTGACTTGCAAAGAATGGCCTCAGTTTTTCTCTGCCCTGCCCAGACTGCGAATTAATTCTTTATTTTACAAATTAACACAGCTGATCTCAGCGTATTTGATAGAAAAAGTTTTTGTCAACTGGCGATGAGCATTGAAAGCTTTTTGCTAATATCTATTAGTACTGGCCAATGGAAAGCTTGCGACTTCCAGAATTCAAACGTAGTTTTTGAAAAACAAAAAAAAGTTTCAAACTAACTCTGTGTCTGGTAGTCGATTGGTCAGTCTGCGTTAGTTATGCCAATACAAAAAGATGTTTAGTTTTGGTTAACATTTACCCACCGCTCCCCGTTTACTCCTATACTCTTTTTACCCAATCGGATTTGAATTTACTCCAATGCCTCTTTCTAAGTTGGCGTCCCCACTAACGTTATGAAAAAAACAAGCAGGAACCACAGTCTTAGTGTTATTAGACATATAGTATTATTTCAATAACTTGGCTAATAATTGGACTACCATATATTTTAAACCATATTTGTGCTCAGGAGATACTAAGCTATAATAATATATGCTTTTTATGGTCAGTTTCATTATGGTTTAGATTTTTAATTTTGTCACTGTCAATCGTCAAATAAAATTTTTTACACAAGTCGGCCATCTTCCCCCTCTCATCTCTCTCTCTCTCTCTCTCTAGCATTTTTATTCAAATAACTAACTTGTTTGAGTGACGTCAGAAATACATTACTCGGCGAGAATTTAAACTGTCTGTGTGTATATATCATCGGGCCAATCCCACAGCGTGTCAAGCGAAGTGGGTTTTGCGCGGTGGGTGTTAGAATTGGCGTTAATTATTACTGTTGTCTCTTGTTACATTACCAAAATTGTAAGGATTACTACAATTAAAGGCGTTAAAGTTAAAGTATTACGTTAATTCAGACAGTAACTTGGCGGCACATTTCTGGAAGATCGTTAATTATAAGTCTTGCCGCAGTCTCTATCAGATCGGGCAAAATGTTAAAAATGTTTATTGTACGTCACAGGGAAAGCGAGTAGGTTTATACGGCGGGATCGTTTCTAAGCATTACCATGGCACAAAATTCAGCGCGATGCTGGCGTGTGAGATGATTATAGTCAGACACATACGGGTGGGGTTATTTATTATCATAGGACTAAAATCTTACTGAAATGAGCGATTATCTCGCAGATTTTACTACAATCTCGATGGCGACACGCTGCTCTAAAGTGGTGTCCCCAAATCTGAAAGAGCTAAACTTTTATAAATTGTATATGCATGAAACGAGCGTCCGATAGGCCGAGTGGTTACAGCACTGTTCTCTCGCGGCAAAGGTGCGGGGTTCGAATCACGGTACCGACACGCCCCAGTCTACCCAGCTGTAAATTTGAGTTAGAGAAGGAAAAGGCAGTGAGGAAGGGAACTGCTCACCCCCACCTCTCGGCGCTGGACCTAGTATGGTGAAGTCTCTAACACTTCACTCCCCCTAAGGCAGTATCTGTGCTATGGGACTGACTTTACCTTTTATGCATGAAACAATGTTAAAACAATGAAAAATAGCTGCCACCTGACTAATATATTTTATTTTTTAATAAATTTTTTTCCCCAGAAACAAAACGAAAATACAGAATAACATCTAAAATGGCCAATAAACATAATAATAATAATAGTTGCCCATCGCAATCGAAGATGGCGACAGCTTCAGACTTGAGTTGTGACACATCTGTGCCGTGATCTCATGTGACTAATTAATCCTATTTTGGCCCTACAGGCCCTGTCGAATACGGGGCACACATGGTTAGAGTCGATAGTAGTGTTGCTGTGCATTCTGGCCTTTCTTGCAGCACGCTTGCCTTCTGCCTTATCAGCTAAATTCTGTTCTGCAATGCGAGCACCTTGAGTAGTGTTTGTCCGCCAGGCACAGCGATCCTGTGCGATAGTCTCCCAGGAGGAGACATCAATTTTGAAGCTGCTCAACGATGCTTTCAGTGTGTCTTTGAAGCGTTTCTTTTGTCCCCCTGCTGTTCGCTTACCCGTGGAGAGTTCGCTGTACATCAACTGCTTTGGGATGCGTTTTTCGGGCATGCGAACAACATGTCCGGCCCATCTAGTTTGGGCCCTCTGCAGCAATGTGTAGATGCTTGAGATATGTGCTCTGTTGAGGACCTCAGAATTAGATACTCTATCATGCCACTTGATCCTGAGGATCCTGCGAAGACAGCTCATGTGGAAATGATTAAGCTTCTTGGCATGTCTGCTATACACTGTCCATGTTTCACAGGCATACAGGAGGGTAGTGAGTACTATTGCATGATATACTTTTATCTTGGTGGCTGCACTAATTCCTTGTCGATCCCAGACATTTACTCTTAGTCTTCCGAAAGCTGCACTTGCCTTTGCAATTCTGTTGTTGACCTCGGAGTCGATATTCGCATCTTTGGTAAGGGTACTGCCTAGATAAGTGAAGCTGTCCATCACTTGGAGACGTTGGTTCTTTACTGTGATATTTGGTTCACAGTAAGGTTTCCCAGGAGCAGGTTGCAACATTACTTCAGATTTCTTCGTATTGATGGTAAGGCCAAAGTCATCACACGCTACAGAAAGCCTCCTCATATTGTTCTGCATGTCCAGTTCTGTGCAGGTGTTGAGGGCACAGTCGTCCGCAAAGACGAGGTCAGAGATCATTGTTTCATTCACCTTCGTAAAGGACTGTAATCGTCTCAAATTGAACAGATTCCAAACATGCCTGCCCGCTGTAAAGTACTGTGTTAAACAGATCGAATCTCATGATAATGTGACATTCTACTGTATGAAATAAAATGGAATTCGGTTTTTTACCTTCACGTTCGTCTCATATAAATTAGTTGGATAGGAGTAAAGATATAATGGGGTCGGAGTGGCTAAGACGTATGGCGTCCGTCTCGAATTCTAGATGTACCGGGTTCGATTCCCAGTTGAGGGAATATGATTTATGGAAATTTTTTTTCAGAACCAGTGGTCCTAATGATGTCATACTCCCCCCCCCCCCCCCCTCTCGGTCTTCTGGGTAGTGAGATCGGATGCCTAGCCTTCTCGGATAAGGGCGAAAAAATAGGAGGTCCCGTGTGCAAGTTACGCACGTTAAAAAACCCACAGAACTTGGAAATCGTAAAGAGTAGGCCATAAGGCCGCTGCCTGGCAAAATTTAAAAATTAGAAACCTACCCATCACAAAAATTTTTATACAAGGGGATTGACATAAGTCTTGGGCCTGACCTTGAAGGAGTCAAAGGAGGAAGATGAAACTTGGCACATTTAAAGTTCATCATATTTGCACTGAATGTGTGAAGAACGCGTTTGTTTCTTCAATGGGTTTTCCCGCTACGGTGCACGGCGCAATGTACCCTATTGACCGGATCTGCTGCTCCAAAGATTTGACAAAACAATGGAAAAGAAGGAGGCCAGAGCTGTGATAAAATTTCTGATGTTTCAGGGAAAAACACCTACAGAAATACACAGGGAGATGGAACCAGTGTTTCGTGATTCTTGTCCTTCATATACTTCGGTAAAAAAACTGGTGTCAACAGTTTAAGTGCGGCCGCTCAAATGTTGCTGATCTGCCAAGATCTGGTAGACCAGCCTCAGAGTGCAACGATGAAAATGCAACAAGAGTGAAGAAAATCATTAACCAGGATCGAAAAATGACAATTGTGGAGATAGCTAGTAGAGTAAAACTAAATGAAAGAACAGTTTATAGAATTTTACACAACAGACTGAACATGAGAAAAGTGTGTGCACACTGGGTTCCGCGACTGCTGACACGTGAACAGAAGCAAACGAGGGTAAATTGCTGTCAACAGTTGCTCAAAAAGTGTCAGTCAAAAAGTTTTTTGGAGACCATGGTGACAGTAGATGAGACTTGGGTACACCATTATGACCCCGAATCCAAAATTGCCAGCATGTAATGGAAAACCCCGGGCTCCCCAACATCTGTCAAGCCGAGAGCGCAGAAATCTGCAGGAAAAGTGATGCTGACTGTTTTTTTGGGACGGCAGAGGTGTCCTTTTGAAAGATTATCTGCCTCGTGGCAACACAGTTAATGGACAGTACTATGCAGATCTTCTCACCAAACTAAGAAAGGTTGTGACCAGGAAACGAGGGATAACGCGCACTCAAAATCTTCCTTTGCTTCAAGACAATGCGACCTCTCACAAAGCACGGCTTGTGCAGCTAGCAGCCAATGATTTGAATATTGAAATTCTTCCACACCCACCATATTCTCCAGATTTGGCTCCATCAGACTTTTTTCTATTCCCAAATCTT
Source organism: Oreohelix idahoensis (assembly GCA_024509875.1). Lineage (NCBI taxonomy): Eukaryota > Metazoa > Mollusca > Gastropoda > Stylommatophora > Oreohelicidae > Oreohelix > Oreohelix idahoensis. The sequence goes on along the minus strand of JAMPIV010009420.1, from coordinate 9,082 downwards.
AAAAAACAGCTAAAAGGAAATCATTTTGACAGCGATGAAGAGGTTATACTGGCATGTGATGACTGGTTTAGTTTGAAAAATAGGGTGTTCTACTCCCAAGGTCTTTTCAAGGTCAAGCAGAGATGGCAGAAGTTTGTCAATTCAGACCGTGGCTATATTGAAAAGGAATAAACACTATACAAAATTTCAGCTCTCTGTGACATGTCCTTCATGATCAGGCCCAAGACTTATGTCAATCCCCTTGTAGAATGTGTGATTTCTATACACACATTGGGATTCTCGCTGGTGCAACGGAGTTCGTGCACTGTGTTGATATCCTCCTTGTGTGATCTAAGGGAGGAGATCAGAGCACTGACAGAGTTGTCCGTGTGCAATGAAGATCGTCCTTAAAACCAAACCAAAGAAATAATAATTTAAAAACAGGAAGTGAATTTCCAATCACCCTGTAGAATTCGCTTTTGAATTTTCTGATTAAAAAACAAACAATATTCTGAGTCTGCGCAAAACATCTATAGTCTCTCTTTCTTTCCCAATGTTCAGTTTTTTGTTTTTTTCAAAACTACATTCTCCTCAAAACTTCAACCAAACTGTTGCAGTAGAATCAAGGGCAGTCCTCGATTAACTACTATCAACTGCTGCACAATGAAAGTCATGCAGAGTGCTCTCTTTCCTAAACCTTGATGCAGTGGCGTACTAAGGGGGATGCGTTGGAGCGGGTGACAGCTAGGAAGAGGGTGCTGTCGGACATTATTATGATAGTAATTACTGTTACAAATGTACTTGCAAGTGTGTTCCTTCATGAGAGGGGGAGCCAAAAGTAGGTTCCGCCCCGCGTGCGAAAAACGTTTGGGATTCCTCTGCCTTGACAACTGAGTATTAGAATGCAAAATCTTCACCATTCAGCCTTTCGCGAAGTAAAAGTCTCTGATCAAATCTTTCCAAGCCTGCCGTTCACGAATATTCTACTCATTCAGTCTTGTCTATGCTTATGTTTTAAGTCCACTTTTGCAATGAAGCGTTGTGGGTACCGTAGTTGATGGTTTCGTTCTTGATCTAAAAGTATCGCATTGACTGGTGTGAGCCTGTGTTAACGTAGGATTTCTCTAATATTATTTATACATCTGCCACTTGGCCTTCCTCGTCCTCTTAAAACCATATCTTCTACTGCACTGGCTTGATTCAGAAATGTCGCCAAGCATTTTTCATTATTCTAATTTACCTTCCACATTACTTCAGTTAAGTGTATGTGTTGTTTGCGATCGCTATCAGCCATATCTCTCTCTTGCAATGCTGGCCGTTAGTTTTGAGCGGTAAGTACGTTGTGTCGTAGTCTATAGCTAGGCTGCGATATCTGCGCCTTTCGGCCCGGCACATCTGATTTCAGCAAGCAACTTTTTACGGGTTTGTTTCCCGGTCACCTCACGCCTATATGTATGCTTGTTACCGTTGGCTTCTCACTGTTGCCGTTAACACTGTTAATGGGGCTGGTTTATACTGGCTCTTCTATTTACGTTTACATATAATTATCCATTGTCTTTTCTCAGTAAATTATGAGATCGTGCTCTTGATGGTGAAGTACGCGAAGGTGGGATATAATATTGACAACTTCATCATACAGTCAAATTCTGACGTTATAGATTTGATAAGTCCTTTCTCGAGTCCACAAACATTTATTATATCGATTCCATACAAGAACAGTTTACACATGGTCATCATGAAGAATTATAAATAATAAGTTGCAGTTCATACTTCAAATATTATTCCTTTACAAATCAGTCCTTTGTCTCCTAGCTTGAAAACATAGTAGTCAGAACCGCATAACTGTATGCACGCGTGGTTGGAAAATCCAATACACCGACAGTGAGATTATGCGTCTGGCATTAGAATAACTAAGGCGGACTATATATTCACGTTGACAAGGTTTAGTCAATTACTAACCTGTACCTTCATCTTTCTTCGTTATCACATTGGACTGACCCATGTCCATTATTTAATGTACTATAATTGTGCGGCAATATAAGCCCGGCAATAAAACATTCCAAGGACACGTCTTATCGGTTCGACGGTCGTCTAGAAAAGGGTCTCGTCTCTTGGTCACCGTGCGTGACAACTAACGCTGAAACGTCACAGCGTTCACTAGACCAATAATACTTTTACATTACATTACACGTTGTAACCCCTAAAATCAGATGCTGTTAACCTCTAGCAGACCATGCCAATAAATCTGCCGTAACAATTCCCTGTCCACTGGGGGAAAAAAAAAAAATCTATTAGATAGATTTTTTTTTTTTTTTTTTTTTTTCAAAAAACTATCTGAAAGAAAACCAAAAAAAAAAAAATTTAACAATATCGAAAAATTTAACCAACAATGCGGCATATGGACTACGATGTTCTGTCTAGAACAGTGTCGTGGTCATGTCGACTCAGTAACAGTCATCTAATATATTAATAATCATATTATACATAAGTGTTATACATAAATGACTAATGTTGATATCTATTAAATAATTAAATTAAAATATGTCGCAATGAACTGTCATGTCAGACTAATTTAACGAGTTAAAATTTAATTAATTAATTATATTGAGTGTGTAATCAAAATAAAGTTATTGCAAATCTAATGTGAGAGAACTGAAGGGATATGTTAAGTAGAAAAAATAAATAAATGAAAAATAAAGTAGCGAAAGACAGTAATGTATAAATTTAACTTAATTATGTGTGTTGGAAATTAAATAAGTGTAGTATTTAAGTTGTTAAAACCTATCTAACTAATTTAAACAATAATATAGTATGTAATGTATCAACCTAATTAATAAACATAATAGTTACATACAATAACATTATCTAAGAATCATGTGAGATCTTATTTTTTTTCTTCTTTCAAAATTTTTTTTTCATCTTCAAATTTCATTTCATTTTTTTCCTATTTATCTCAACTTTTTATTTTATTTTTCATTATTTTAAAAACGTAATTAACTAAAATTAATGAAAGTTGGATATGATGATCCATACGTAGGCTTGATCATTGTGAATTCCGATTAACAAACAAATATTTAAATGTTTCAGTTCATGAGAATCGAAGCTATTGACAATTGTTCATGTCGCATACTGAGTTACTTTGATAGTGTTTTCTATTATTTTCACTTGATGCAAGGAAATGTGTCCAATAGTTTTGTCATAAATGAAATTCACACAAAGTTCTGGTGTAAATACGACCATAGTGTCATTTGATTTAGTTCATTTCGTTTTCGCAATCGTCTGTACAAGTTATTTAGTTGAATTGTAAGCAAAGGTTTATCTCCATGTTAAGAATTTCGCGATAGGATTCATTCTTCTGTGACACGTAATTTCGGTTGACGTATTAGAAAAGTGTCAGTGTTGATTGCTATACATCCAAAGGATTTCTAGATAGTGCGTCTGCGACGATATTGTCTGTCCCATAGATGTACTCAATCGTAAAGTTGAATGGTTGAAGGAGAATAGAGTATCTGGTGAGCTTTGGACTTTTATGATTCGCCCGTCGTAGTGATGCTACGGCCCTTTGATCAGTTTGTACTACGAAAGGGGCTCCCAGTAGAAATTTCTCAAGTTTGGTTATCGCCCACACGACGGCTAAAAGTTCGCGGTCAACGTAGAGTATTTCACTTCTGGTGGTTTCAGTTTTTCGTGACACGTACAAGTTTGGATGGAGGATGTCGTCATGGTATTGGAGCAAACATGCGCCAATTCCGTAGTTACTCGCATCTGTGCGGAGAATAAACTTTTTGGAAGCATCAACAAGTCTCAAAATAGGTGGGTTTGAAAAGATATTAATAATATTAAGGTATACATTATTACACTCATTAGTCCATGTCACCTTCACTGGCATGTCCTTCCTCAGTAATGAGGACAATACAGCCGTGATGGATGACAGGTTAGGTACGAATCTACTGTAATATTGGACTAGACCTAACAAGCTTCTAAACCTGTTTTCTTCGTTTGAGGAACGGAAATGTTTAAAATTTTTGAAACTGTACTGGGTAGTGTTCGGATATATCCTGCTCCAATAATGTGACCCAAAAAAGTTATTTCGTGAAACGCTACTTGTAATTTTGTGGGTTTAGCAGTTAAATTGTTATTTCTTAATGTATCCAAAACGTATTCGAGACCCAAAACATGTTCCTCAAAAGATGAACTAAATAAGCATATGTCATCTATGTATGTAATAATGTCTGGTCTACCTGAAAAAATGTGTCGCATCATGCGAACAAAGGTAGCTGGAGCGTTAACAAGCCCAAAAGGCATCACATTCCACTGGTATAGACCTAGCGGAGTTGAAAAACGCTGTGTAGTATTTAGCTTTTTCGGTTAGTGGTATCTGCCAATAACCTTTAGTTAAGTCTATCTTAGTGAATATAGTTGCTGTCGATAGACGTGGCAGTAAGTCATCGAGAAGTGGATGTGGTTCGCTATCAACTATCGTTTGTGCATTTAATTTTCTATAGTCGACGCATAGTCTAATGTTATTGTCCTTCTTTCGGACAATAACTAATGGAGAAGAAAATGGGGAATTACTAGTTTCGATAATTCCTAAAGATAACATCTGTTCAAGTTCCTTAGTAGTTTTAGTAAGAAAGTGTAGAGGAACAGAATATGGATGTACCCGAATTGGAGTATCATCATTAAGAGTGATGTCATGATTAATGACTGATGTGCGACCTGGAATGTCGGTTAACACATCTTGATAGGATTGTAGAAGTTCAGCTATCTGTTGATGCTGTTGCGGTGTAACTGACGAGGAGATGGTTACATCCCGCCAAGATTCACTAGGCTGTACTACAGGTACAGGTAATGCTAACTGTACCTCAGGAAAAGATGATTCTTCTTCCTGGATAACAGACAAATTAGAATAGTGACATCTAGGTACGAAAGTGTCATCTAGTTCATGAAAAATAGCTTGTAGATGTTCAGGTCGAGTATGAAATTGCTTGAGCATATTTATGTGAAATATTTTGTGATGTCCCTTAATGTCCAGGACATAATCAACATCAGAAATCTTATTGATAACCTGGTAAGGACCGTTCCACGATATTAGTAGTTTATTATTGTTATGTGGCAATAACACATAAGCTTGATCTCCTGGAAATAATTGACGTAATCGTCTATTACTGTTTTGGAAAGTTCTAGCTTTCTCTTTCGCAGCCTCAGATGAAGCTGTTGCCATTTTACAGGCATCAAATAATGTTATTCCGGAGATTAATTACATACTCATAGGATGACTGGGTATCCTGAGTCATCTCGGAGTCAATCAATAAGTCTTTTATTAGTCCCATAGGACCTCTTGGTGGAGCGCCAAAGACTAGTTGAAATGGAGAGAAGCCAGTTTGTTCATGTGGCACCTCTCGATAAGCGAATAACACAGCTGGTAGAACTCTGTCCCAGTCGTGTGGATGGTTAACTGTAACTTTATGTAACATTTGTTTGAGTGTGCGGTTAAGTCTTTCTACAGCACCATTACTCATTGGGTGATAAATGCTGCTGAGATTTCTATCTATTTGCCAAGTCTTCATTATCTCCGTCATAGTCTCAGATATAAATTGAGAACCATGATCTGACAAAAGTTTTCTAGGAAAACCTACTCTAGAAAAGATACGGCGTAGCGCACCAGCTACACCTGTGGTGTTGGTTGTTTTTAATGGGATGCCTTCTGGCCATCGTGTGCCTAAATCGATGCAAGTGAGAACAAACCTATGTCCGCTGGCTGATGGTAAAGTGGGCCAATGATATCAATGGCCATTTTGTCGAAAGGTCTCACGGATATATCACAAGCCTGAATAGGCCCCCGTGTGAAAGGCTTCAATGCATTTCACTAATCTTGTGCATATCGTCCAGGAGCGTACTTAAAATATCTAGTCGATACTCACCTTCCCAAAAAAGACGATAATACACCTTGCGAACCTCCCACGAGTCTATACCCACCATGTAGACTGCCACACTTAGGAATCATGTTCTGTAATAAATGTATAACTACCGTTCTCCCAAATTTGGCACAAGGGTCTACATCACCTTTGTTTGTCACATCTGAGTTTTATCCATTAAACCCATACCACCTATAAAAAACACTTTAATCAATACCTAAATATAAAATGGTCAAACAGCTCCAACACCACTTAGACCTAATCCCTTCATTTCATCAATATAAATAATTGTCCTATGTTTCCACCAAAAAAAAAATTCCATAAAACCCACATATTCCTCCCTTAACATTTAACTCAGTGCAAAACCCACAAACCACAATATAGGTAAAACCCTATACCACTTACAACCAAAAACAATAATTTCACATTAACAAGTATCCATTCCGTTTATCCACCAAGTAAAATATAAACCAACCACCAAAACATAGAATTATTTTCAAACCAATTCAATTCATCCATTTCCTACAGTTCCCAATTTTGTTTTTGTATGTATACAACCCAATATATCGCTTTTTCTTTTAAAAACTTGTAACGCTCTTGACTATAATTTCAACCCCCAATTGCATTAACTTTCTTTAACACCATCCCATAAACGTTAATCACACCAATTAAATCCCCTATAATTCACAATTCTCATTCTTATCATGCTGTTATTCATCTCAAAATGTTACCAAACAATTCACTGTTATTTCATATGATATAGACCGGTTTGAGTATACATTGTCCTCATTCTATGTCACCATTACATTTGACCTCTCTTAATTACTTTCCAATACATTCCTTTCGGGAAGTTTGATAAAAAATAAACATCCACATACCTCAACATATATTTTTTTATATATTAATTTCATACCAATCTTTTTTTTTTTCCATTTTTTATTTAATTTTTTATTATTTGACTCCCCCCCTAATATTACCTGCAATACTTATTTATATTCTTTTTTTCTCATGGTATACCAATTTTTTTTTTTTTTGACCCTAAACCCCTTTTTCTCTTCAAAAAATATCTTAATTAGTACCAAACCTAATACCACAAAATATACCCAAACAACATCACATCTAAAACACACTAAGAGCAACATTTAAAAATTTCTTACAGACACTATCACCTATACCTTAACTATTCAACCATATAAACAATATCCACTATTAAACCAATTCACAACCAGTTCAATACCGCTTACATATCACCTTAAACATATAACCCTAACAACCCTCAACAACTTATCAAATATTAGCATCAATCCCCCCAATTACAAAATTATATAAAACTTATAATATCCTCACATAATATAAATGTCATTAACCAACAATAACCCTTCCACCAACATACTCCAAATTATTGTCATCTCTATATCCTACCATCATATAGAACAATGTCCCAAAATCCACACCCACTATATCTCCTTAAAAAAAATCTCATCTCCCTCCATTTTTATTCCCTTTCAAATTCAACACCATACTACTTCACTCCCCCCAATACTACCTAAATATCCCCCCATTTTCTCTTTCAACTCAATAAACCCTACCAATCTACATAACTCATACCCCCCATATAACAAAAACAATATCAACCAACCCCACAAAACCCCCTTACACCATCCAAAAACTAATACCCTATTCCCTTTACCACCATCTACCAACCATTCAACTAAAACTATATCACCACCCAATTCAAAACACACAACCCGTAATATAATTTTACCACATCTTACCCACTCCCAAAACATAAACCATATCCATCCCTAAAATACACCTTAAACAATCCAACCCAAACACCCACCCTCTTTAATCTCCTCAATGGGGGGGCTCATCCTTCAATACCCCATTTAATCCAATCCATGCACATTAATAAACCTACCATTGAAACCTATTTATTCATCCTTAACCTCAATAACTTATAAAACCAAAATCCAATCAATCTCCCATCCTTTTACCCAACCTAAAATCATAAACCCAAATCCTTACATCTAACCAAAATCCCTTTCACAAAAACATAAACCCCCAAACAAACCCAACCCATACTCCATCAAACCAAAAATATTCAAAACATTAACACCCCCCCTCACCAATTCATTACAAATCCCACATCCAACCCCCACCCAACAAAATCCCATATAAACAACCTACCCTTATCCCCAAACTTTTCAAAAAAATAACCCAAATAACCCAAAAAAAAAATCACAAATCCCCTACCATACACACAAACTCACCATTACCCCCAACAATTCTAAACCACAATCCACAAACCCAACATACAATACCACCCCCCCCCCACCACCCCCCCCCCAACACACCCATCCAACCAACCAAATCCCCCACCCCACCCCCCCCAAAACAAAAACCACCCAAACCCCCCCCCCCTTACACACCCCACCCACCCCCACCAAAAAATAATCACCTAACCCACACAACATACACACCCACAACACCTCAAAAAACAATAACACCACAACCAACATACCCACCAACCCCCACACAACCACACCACCAACTAACCAAACCACCCACACCTAAACCATACCCCACAACATACAAAAACCATCCAAAAACCAACACAACAAAACACAATAACAACACAAAAACCCACACCCCAACACCACACCCCACCCACCAAATCAACCAACCCTACTCAGTTATCTAATACTTTCTTCTTTGAAGCTTGTGTCGTCGTCTTGGCTGGGGAGGGATGGGAAAGGTGGATCTACGGCCATCTTGTTATAACTGGGATTGAACGGGTGGAGTTGGTGGGGAGGGACCCCAATGGATTGTTTGATATGTACACCGCAGTCTGCAGGACGCCTAGGGGCGGAGGGTTTTATGCTTCATGCATGGTCAGGTGGAACTGAGCATGTATCGTAGAGGGGTTGTTTTGGAAGGTTCTTCCTCTGCCCTCCTTTTTACGGTACGACTTATGACCACACAACATATACTCAGCTTTGATGTTTGATGAAGTTTTAGTGGGTCGTGGGGTGGTAGTTTAGTTGAAAGTGGCGGGGCCGGTGGGGGTTCTAATGGTCATGATAGGGTGGTTGGTTGGTGGGGGTCGGGCTTAATACTTATGCAGCGCGTGTAAAGATTTCGTCCAACCGTTGCGCTCATTAAACCCCCAACCCCCACATTTC
>JAMPIV010009419.1:672500-827177 GCA_024509875.1 Oreohelix idahoensis | reverse complement strand
TTTCGTTTCATCTCTGGGGAGCTGTTATCTACAGACAAGGAACTTCTCGTAAGAATTAACGTTTTGGACTTGTTATAGCATTGCAGGGATCTGCTCTGACCTTTGTTTTAGTTGCTGCTATAAAGTTGGCCTGCTTGAGACTTTCTATTCCCAGACCACTTGTTCTGTGTACATTGGATGGTCTGAATTTTTAATGGGTGTTCAAGATATCTTACTCTCAAAGCAGAGTGCACTGCGAGCCGTTTCCGTATTTTCCCGAAAGCAGTTGCGATTGTTTCTTACCGGCGTTACTAAGCTAATTCTTATGGGTACAATTCTTGCAAAATTCATTAGTATTTCAGATCTGTTTGTATTTTCATTATATCATTCTTGCGCATTAATATTGTTCTCTGTGTTTCAGATACATGTGTACATTTTTTTAAAATTTAAAGCTTCTAGTGACCGATTAGAACCCATGGATTTGCTGCTACTTAGATCTGTGTCATGTCTTTGCTGTTGTTCCAGCTTCCTGTATTTCTGGCGTATCCAGGTGTTTACTGGTGGCTTTCATTTTTCTTTTATTATTTCCTTACCTTGTCTTTCACGATTTTCTATTTCGTTCTTACACTTGTATTCTTTCTTTTTATATCTACCAATAGTAAAATATCAAATGTTATTTACTTTTATTCCTAGTCCAATTTATTTTGGTGTTTGAAGTTGGTATTTCTTTCACATTTCCCACTGATCTTTTGTACTTAATGTTTTCTGTCTTTTTCTCTCTCTATAGTATAGGCATAGCAATAGTTGTTTATTGTCACGGATTGCCTCCCCTGCTTTGCAGTAGTGGTCCAACAGTGACCAACACTCAAGAGTATCTAATATTGGCTTCCAAGGTATCCACCTGCGCGCAAGATTACTCTTGGCAGAGATGTAGATAGAAGATTAATGATACTTCTACATTAAGGGAGCGTTCACAAGATATTTCCAGAAGTCACGAACAATGTTGCATTGGGCTGAACAATTGTTAACGCATTATATTTGGTCCGTCGCCTTTTGTGAAGGGTTTAAGCAGTTGTTTAGTCCGTTCAAGCCCCCAGTTGGTGTAATCAAACGAAATACCTCTTATAAGGTATAGCTCTGTTTAGAGGTAAATATATGTCTAAGTATATATATATTAAATATTATGGCTCTTACGTTTGCTTTCATACATATAACTGAATCAACTATTATTGTTTAGTTTTTAAACAACAGGTAACAAATTTAATAGTGAATTAGTCTTTAACAGGTTATAATAAATATGGAAAGATTAGTGGAATTTTGATGGATATAAAGTTCTCGTCGTTGAGACGTAGGTGGGAATTTAACCTTATACTTAAAGTTTAACTGAAATGTCCTTTTTGCTGATGCCTTTAAGTTAGCACTTATCTTGTATGAGTGAGTCATGCCGCCTAGGTTGTTGTCACTTTGTTCTGGTGATGAATGTACTTCTCTCACACGAGTGGCGTAGTAACTTCAGTACTTCATACAGTCCTTGTAATCACGTACTTTTAGAAAAAAATAGAAAGACAAAAATGCCTCTGCTAAGTACACTGAGTTGGAAGTTTAACAGGCGCATCCTCTCGTTGTCCACCCACCAATGTTAATCTCTCAGAAGAGTTAAATTCCTGAGTTTACACAGTGTAACTCAGGAAAGATTAATAAAATTCACCAATATTCCTCAGGGTATTAACTGGGACAATGTGTCTGGACAGCGCAAGCAATGATTTCTGCCTGAATTAACATTAACAAGTTACATACATCTCACAAAATGATATGCTACACTTGAGGCACATATGATGTAGTCATCACTCATCACTGCTCCAGTCGGAGTCTGTGGTTACCTCTCCTGTCGGGTTTTTCCGCACGACTAGCCAGAAGAAATCACCAGCACTTGCTGTGGTGGTTCATGAATATACTATTTCCGTAGGTTGAGGTTGCCCGCCTTATATATAACCACTTAGCAAGAAAACATGTTAAATTCACATTTATAAAAGAAATGTTCACAACTTACCCCAAATTTTGGGAATGCACAATCTGCCTGCACATGTTTCAGATGGACACGAGCAATTTCAGTACTTATGCTCTCGAATCAATTTCGTCTGAGAAATTCCTCTTATGACGGTGTTCTGTGATACGCTTGGTCTGGCATATTATTTCTCTTATGACTGATGATCCAATTCCTAGGTGTCCAGTCTTGTATTTATAAAGTCCTGGTCCCTGAAGTTTTACAGTCTGTGTATTTAAATATGCGGGTTTACTCTTAAGGTTTCAGAGTTGCCCAAATACTGTCGATCTTTCACTTTTGATATAGGAATTCTAGGTCCAATCCTTCTCTTTCTGGCTTCTTGGGAGTTGCTCGGTTGAAGGTGGGAAGCTGTCTGTTCTGTGCCTCTGAGTTCGTTAGATTATATCTCTCATTCTCAGTTCAAATCACAGATTGTGTTTCCGCCGAATGTTCCTATAGAATTCATTGTATATTCCGGCATCTCACTTCAAACCAATCAAATCTCTCTAGCACTGTTTGGGTTGTTTCATTTAAAATATCCCCTCGCGTGTTTCAAAATATTAAATTTAATATTCCACGCGTGACCACTATATAATACTGCAAAATACTTCCGATGACATCTATCTACCTCTTCACAATCTTGTGACCATGTTTTCTTGGCGTAATGTCTTCCGCCAATATGTCTACCCCGACACATTATCTGTGATAATGATGCAGACAGGGGCCCAACGGAAACGATTATCTCATAATTGCCTTGGTTTTCGTGCCTTCTTCAGACAGTCACAACAAAGGGTCCCCGGCCACTTAGATAAACAATATGGTTGTAAAACGAGGATCGTCTTTTATCAAAAGGTGGCACGGCTGACAAAATAAGATAACGTGTTACCGCTGACCGGTAATAATGACCGGGTATTGTAACGATAGTCCCACCGTTCACTTGGCGGAACGTAACTACGTCTGAGAAGTGGTAAACAAGATAAAGACAGTCCTATGGCAAATACTTCCGTAGGGGAGTAGAGTGTTAGAGACTTCTCACTACTATATTCAGCATAGAGAGTAAATAATGCTGCATAAAATATGACCCATAATAATGACAGGGGAGATAAAAATAAGATGATATCACTCGCACGGGAATGTAATGCAATCCTGCCGGAGTGGACTTGAGATCGTACAACCGTATCGTCACATTTATGATATTATTGCAACTGCCACTCATGTCCCTAATTAAGTAAAGATAATCTAGCTTAATATTTCTTGGATCCCTCTTTATTTTCCGTATTGCATATTTTCCCCTTTGAGCCAAGATTACATTAGAACAGACAAATTTGCTAGGCTTGAGCTCAGACTACACCAAGATAGATACATTTGCAATTCTCGAGCTCAGACTCTGTCCCTTCGGAGATACAACGTTACTTTAATCTTTCTTTTTTAATGAGGACTTCAACCATATAAATGAGATCCATTAAGCAACTTAAGCCACAGAATATGTCCCAAGTGTAAGAACATTTATAACCTGCCATCAGGAAACCTTAATGGGCTGTCAACACTTCCGCTAGCTTCCCTTAGCTGTATGCATGAAAATAGCAGCGCTGAACTCCTCCTAGGGGATTTTTTTTTTTCTTAGCCAGAGCACGAAAACTATTTGTTGGACCTTGTAAGTAGGCATATGTTTAGTTATATAACATTCATTTCCGACAAGTTAGGTCCTAGAGGGAAAACAGCTTGGGATAAAAGGGGAAGGATGTATTTTTTAAGATGAAAGGTTCAGTAGTTAAAGTGTTTGCTTCTCGAGGCAAAGTTGACGGATACAGAACCTGGTAACGTCACGCTCCAGTTTGCGCAGCTTTAACTGGGTACTTGACTATGCTCACGCCTCAAGTAGCTCAATCTTCTGAGACAAGGGGAAAATGGGACTACTGCCCCTTCAGGCATGCCCAGCAAGGCGGCTAATATGATGTTGTGCTTAAGGCTGGCAATCTCATCGTGTAAAACAACATTCTTCATAAACCACTGCTGCAAGAGCAAGTGAACACTTTGTGCAGGCTACACTAGTAGCTACATGCTCTATAGGGAGCGAATATGAAAATGCTGATGATGGTTTTAATCGTGAGTTAGTTAAGACAAAAACAGCGAGGAAGGAAGTTGGTCACCCCATCTTACAAAGCTGAGATACTGCATAGTGAAGTCTCTAACACTTCACTCCCCTACAGCTGAGACTACCTTTTCATTTGAAGAAGAAAAAAAAACAGTGATTGTTACTTCATCCACTTTCCTCAGATACCTAAGTTTGATTCACATATTACACCTTAAAGGAATGACATAAAATACTGCGAAAATTACTGGAATGCATTTCTACTTGTTTGTATTTTCAGGTTTTCCTGCAGCACCTACAGCAGACCAGTTTGGAATACCACCACCACAAAACTTCGGGCAGCCCCCTATCTTTGGACAGCCTCCTTATGTGGAATCACCATCAAACTTTGGACCACTGCCTAATTATGCACCACCGCCTAATTATGGAGCACCACCACCTAATTATGTACCACAACCCCCACCTAATTATGTACCACAACCCCCACCTAATTATGTACCACAACCACCACCTAATTATTTATCACAACCACCACCTAATTATTTACCACAACCACCACCTACTTATGTACCACCACCACCACCTACTTATGTACCACCACCACCACCTAATTATGTACCACCACCACCTAGTTATATACCGCCACCACCTAGTAATGTACCACCACCACCCAATTATGTACCACCACCTAATTATGGACAACCACCTAATTTTGGACAACCACCTACCGTTGGATACCCTTCTAATATTGTGCCACCTCCCAATCTTGCACCGCCTCCTAATGTTGCACCTCCGGTACCTTCAGTTGCCAACAACGCACCTTCCAGTAATTTTGTCCCTCCTCCTGCAGCTTCTCCAAATAGTCAAACAGCTCCGCAGTATGCACCAGCGACCAACACTGCCGGTGCAGCTCAACCTCAAGCCACGTATATCGCTCCGGGGTACCACACAGCTGGAGGCTACGTCGAACAGGAGTTCGAACCAGCTGGAGCACCAGAACCTGGACAAGGCAATTACCCTCCACCGCCAGCCAATTATCCACCACCGCCAGCCAATTATCTACCACCGCCAGCCAATTATCCACCACCGCAGGCCAATAATCCACCAGCACAGGTCAATTATCCTTCGCCGCAGGTCATTTATCTTCCATCACCAGTTAGTTACCAAACTCCCCAAGTCATATACCGCCCTGCGTTGATCGCCTATCGTCCACGGCAAGTCGTAAGCCAGCGTTTACCATCGACTGTAGCTTCCAGGAGTAAGTCTCAACTTTATGCTATGCTACAATACCGACTAGCAAAATCACGTGTGCCCGGATATATTTAAATTGAAACGCCACATTAACCCATCGCTGCAAGAACACATACAAGTGTCTTAACGCAGGCTTTATGTACAGAGACCAACTGCAGTGGTGGCACAATAAGGGTTAACAAGAGTAAAAGGGGATATTCATTTCTTCAGTTTTATTAAGTGCTAGGCGTTAATTTATTTCATTAAAAAAGGCAAAACAAAACAAAAATCGAGGAACCAGCGAGCTCCAGCCGTCAACAAAACCTCGTCAGTGAAATGACGTTATTACCCACAAGGCAATAGTGTTTGAGGATATTCTTAAGATGCAAGTCTCAGCTCATATCATTATATCTTTGTTCGGAAGCCGGAAAAATAAAATTAATGAAAATATCATATTTGTTATTACGTTCGTTGTAATTTAAGTGCTCTGTTAACTGAGTTCACTTTTGCTATATTTAAAGTCTACATTTATTAAGTGCATACATAATAAATAATTAATCATAACATTTCATTCATAACCCTCCACTCCCAAAGGAGCATAGGCCTTCAACAAACACATGCCAAGTCCTCCTGTCCCGTGCCATCATCTCAAGTTCTTTCCATGTTCTCCTCATCATTTTCACCTCTGTTTCCAACTCTCTTCTCCATGTACTTCTTGGTCTTCCTCTGCCTCTCTTGCCCTGGGGGTTCCAGAACAAGGACTGCCTTGTAATGCTATCAACAGGTTTCCTCAGTGTGTGTCCTATCCATCGCCATCGTCTTCTTCTCATCTCTTGTTCCACTGGCACTTGTCTAGTTCTTGTCATCAGTTCCACGTTGGTAACCTTATCATACCATTTTAATCCCTCTATTCTACGCAAGCACAATCATAACATTTAGTGGTACTTTAAGTCATTGTCCAGAACCAGCTTGCTTACGATGGCATTGTATTTGTTTCTACAGTTCAATATGGTTCTCGGGACAAGCATCTACTGGACGCCTACTACGAAAGAAAAAACAGAGCCAACAATAACGCTTTTGGTTCAAATCTGGCTGGAGCCCTCATGATGAACGAATATATGTTCTGAAACTAGACGTCAAGTGTCAGCAATATGTCTTGTTATAATTTATTAGGGCATTGATAATATTTGTAGTGTTTTCTTGAACATGTTCATAGAATGTAAAATAGTGAACATGAGTACACATTATATTGCTAATTCAACTCGCCTTCAAATGTACACATCCTATAACTAATTCCATTAGCACCCTTTGGTAAAGCTAATGGTATTTAGTTTAATCTCAGAACTAATAGTTCCTGAAGAGTTTGAGTCATATGTGTTGCAGATATGTCTTTTTTACTGTCTCTATTATATTTTTCTGCAACTGTAGGTTCGTTTTAGGTGGCCTGCGTTTTACCATGATTATTCTCTAAATAAATCCATTTCATCTCCAACCGCTGTGTTATTATAGTCTTTGAATTAGTATTGTGGTTGTAGAGTCTTTGTAACTGACCAAGGTTAACTTCAACGGTCAAAATAACAAAAATGGGTGGAACATGTATTGTACACAACTCCACATAATTCTTTAACGAACAAGTCAATTGGGTAGACTACTCTACACAATTGTATTACTCCGATAAATCACAATGAATATGGACCACGCATTTTATATACTTCACATTGAAGGAAAAATCGAACATCATCGTTTGTTAATGTCTTGCACATGACATAGTGCATTTATCTAATCGTCAACAACGTAGACTACTAGGATCATTATTATTCTTCGAATAATATCACATTAAAATATTCAGACAGTGTCAATACATCTGCACTACTCTTCATCTGCTTATTAAGACTCAAGCTTACTGTCCAATTCCAGATTCGGTCTTAATATATTATTCTAGATTTGGCATCTCACGCCATTTTATAATAGCCATATATTGCCTTCATTCAAATTACACAATTAGCCACGACACTGGTATCTCACGAATACCGAAATTAGTTCTGCAGTTAGTAATAACGCCTAATCACATTTATGGACTCTCAGGTACTTGTCTACTTATTGCGTTATCCAAAGTGTCAACGGACACATACATTTATTAACACTACGGAGTGGTTAGACCACACTGAGAAGGTTAAGCACAACCTACCGGCCTAAGGTCCAAACACAGACTCTATGGTTACCAAGTCTTCCGCGTCCTCATTCATTACGCGTAACGTTCTAGGATATCTAGT
Source organism: Oreohelix idahoensis (assembly GCA_024509875.1). NCBI lineage: Eukaryota > Metazoa > Mollusca > Gastropoda > Stylommatophora > Oreohelicidae > Oreohelix > Oreohelix idahoensis. The sequence goes on along the minus strand of JAMPIV010009419.1, from coordinate 819,559 downwards.
TGGGATGCAGAATGGTGCAATCATCTCAGTTAAAAATAAAACCAACCAAGATGATTACATACCATGCAGCAGTCCTCAACAATATGTCATGCTGGAGTTGTGAAGTGGTATCAATCACTGAGGTTGTTGAAGAAGAAAAAATATATATGAAGTTATCATAACTGTGATAATTGAACTGCGCTTATTTTTATCCGGGCCAATAAATGTAGTTTGTATAAACAGAGTGCGCGAGTAATGCACTGATGCTCCCTAATCGAAGGCATCTCACACAGTGTCAAGCTAAATTAGTCAGATCTCTACGGACGATTGCATCACGTAAGATGCATTACCAGCCCCGGGCAGGTCTTTTTTAAAGTAAAGTGGTTTACAGTCAGTGGCTCAGTGCTGCACGAATTTTGGTGAAATGAGGAATATCTGTTCTGAATGGGGGAGTAGCAGAAAATATAAAAAATTCCTCTTCTTCCAAGTTCTCCATCATTGAAAACTATCAAAACACCATAAACTGAAAGTTCTAATCTGTCTCTTCCTACAAATGCTGCTTTGGGACATTTGTTCCAGATCAGATTGTGGAAAGACTCATTAGAGTTCTGTGTTCCTCCATGAAGACATTTTGACAACAAGACGTCTGAAGACAATTCATCAAAGACAGACTGAATTTCTTTAATGTCAAATTTAGGCAGCCTGTTTTTGTTAGCCTTGTTTATATCCTTTGGGCACCAATCTCCACAATCTTCATGATCTCCAGCACGGTGCTTGAGAATGGCCATTATGCTTTTTTTTCATATTGGAAATTGAACCAATATTTCCTGTTATTGCGGCACCGTAATGACCTTGTATTCTCATAATAGCACTCTTTGTTAACCTTCCAAAATTTCCAATATCCTTATACTTTTTCTCATCTTCTTCATACTGCTTGCCTTTACATTCTGCAACTTTATCAAGGAGACGTCGTCCCATTCGTTTCTGAACATGGCCGCAGCATTCTAATTTTTCGATTTAAAGTCCAGGATACATTTGTGGCTTTGCCTCGGCAACATATTTAAAACTTTTTGAATCCCCATCTCCAAGATATTTTACATACTTCAAACCATGTTTTTCCTCAGATCTTCTAAAAATATTAATCATTCCATTTGATTCCATCAGACCAGAGACACCCTCATGATATTTTTGGCATGATTTGTGACCTGTCATCCACACTGCAAATTCTTCATCAGTTTTGTATTTCTTTCTAGCCTTACTGCAGGCATCACAGTAATTGGACAAAATTTCTACATCAACAACTTTTGCTGCTGTCACTGGGTTCACAGATAGAACTGTTGCTATGCCATTTTTACTTGAGAAGCCTCTCCGTTGCCAGGTGCCATCACATGACACAGTAACTTCATCTGTCTTAACATCTGATTTTAATTCTCTGACAGCAGACTCCATACTTTCTTCTGCACATCTTCTTGTAGCATACAAAATTTTCCTTTTCAACTCACCGTGTGTTGCTAATGCTACTGGTGGAGGCATATTCATATTTGTCAGAATACGTTTACTTTTTTCTTTGTTGATTCCTATGCTAAACATTGACATCTGGAACCTTAATTTTATATTTTCAGCAGATGAAGATAGTTGAAAACTTTCATAACAAAATATACAAGTGAAAGTAAATGAGCTTGACAGGCCATAGTGAGTCTCATTCACTGTGTATAAAGACTGTAAACAGGCTCTGCTCACTGCTCATAGTGACAGGTGGTGTCAAACACTTTGCACATGGGATCTGTTTAACAAACTCCAAGACGCTTTCAATGCTAATAATTCTATATCCTTCAATAGTTTCAGGATCAGTGTGTTTCACAGCTGTAGAAGTAACACTATTTAATTTGCAGAATGATGCAGATTTGTTTAGAGTTTTACTTTCAGCAGGCTGAGAATGACAGTTTGACGATAGGCCTATTTCATTTGTCTGACATGTGGCTGTGACTTTCGAGAACCAGAATACCTGTTACCTCTAAATTTCCTCTTAATGGGCCTATCCTTCCTTCTTTTACCTGATGCTGTTGATTTATTAACACAATCCATTTTATTAAATAAGAAATCACTATAAATTTCACAGTATTCTCGCAAATTCGACTTCGCAATGATACAGGAAGCGTGTAAGAAGTAAACATACCAGCCAGTCAAGCCCAATGTAAGCTTGATTCTGATTGGTTCAAGCTGGCGATTTTTTACCCTCATGTGAAGTGTCAGCCAATGAAATGTTATTTTATGTTAAGGTTCATAACTGTTAAAAATTTCAATCTAATACCCTGGCTGGACTAAATACCGAAACAATTATTAAAATATGTTAATAAATAAAAAAGTTGTAACAAAATAAATTTTTTGCATATATAATTAGCTGATTTGTGGCTGAACATACGTATTTGAAAAATTAATTTAAAATATTTTTAAGCTGAAAACTGCAATAAAAAAACATAGCATCAGGTAGAAAAATGGTGACACTAAACTGTAGAATCAATATTGTTAAAATGAAAATTTTTAAACAAAATGCCAAAATATGGGTGAAACCTCTCCTTAAATCGAATTTTGCTTCAGTAGAAGCATGTCTAGAGGCCCCGGCCAAAACTCTTATTACGAAATTCCGGTTAAGTATTCTGATAACTAGAATTTTCGAATAAGTCGAAGTAATTTTTCTGTCATAACTCAAATTATGACTCGTAAGTAGATGTTCTGCCTTCATCCTCTTAGTCACAGTACGACGTTGCCGTCCATAATTTTTTTGGTGATTAGGCGATAACAGGTTAATAAACGTCCGAGCTTCCATCAGTAGATTACAACGTTAACATTCATTACGCCAGCAAACACGTAATCGTGAAGCTGCCTGAGCCTGCGTTAACTCTATTAGCAACGTAACTACGCGTTAGAGATCTGAAAATAAACAATGAATGAAACCCGAGACATGTGAATAGTAAATAATAAACATAAACCAGTATTTGGCATGTAGTCTTTTGAAAGAAGGAAGGAAAACACTAGACAACAGAAAAGTTCCAAGGTCTGGTGTGGTAACTCTTACATTGGCTTACTTGTCCAGCAATAGTGTTCTTAGACATAATTGAACACCTTGCTAGACAAACATCTCGAGACATAGCGACTGTCAGAACAATAATGTTCTAGGGCTATGAAACATTACGGTCCCTCCATATGGGAAAAATACCGCGCACATTTATTGGCAAGAAAAAACTATAGCATGTGTCCTTAACCTGTAAATTCGCTTAAGATTTAGTGTGAAAAATAACTTTTGTCAAAAAAAATGTCTGTAAATAAAATAGTAAAAGTATCGACATATATATTAATATATTTCATTATTTTTTTGTACTGATCGATGGGATTTTTCGATAAAGCGCTATTGTGACTATAAAAAGTATTACATCTAAAAATGGGGCTCAACGTGTGACTAGACTTACGACTCAACTTGCGACTCGATTTGAAGCCAGTGTTAAGGACTTGCGGCTCGACTTGAGACTTGTACTAAGAGACTTGATTTTAGACTCGTTAGGAAAGGCTTCACCACAACTCTGAGCCCCCAAGGTAAGAGAATGAACGAACGAACGAAAATTATTTTCAAAGGGGTAAGAAATAAGCACGCAAGTCCTTTTGAGCGGCAGTTGGGGCTGAAAAGCACATAGAGAAGAGAGCTGCAGACATATTAAATGGATTTAAAAAAAAACACTTGGAAGGACTTTCAACGGACGGCACATTACAGGAAGGTTTAGCATGAATTTATTTACGACCTGTTTTTGTGTGTGAGGGAATTGAAGGATAATGAAAGAATTAAGAACCTTCAATAGTGTTATTTCAATGGAGATTTCCAGTTTAAAGAAAAAAAAAATTAACAAAAATAGGAAAATTTATTTTTAAACTACTTGAGACTAGTATATAACTCCGCCGAGGCCGGTCCCAAGCCCGGCTGAAAAAGGAGGAGGGCGGCCTGCATGGAGGCCGTAAGGAGGCAGCCCGTCCACCATGCAAAGGCAAAACAGGCCAATCACCTCTTTGCTTTAAAACTTTTGATTACGAGATCTACAAGAGAGAAAACCGGACTGATTCTAAAGAACTGGAACGGACTACGGACTACGACTTATGGAACTTGGAACACAAGAAGTATAAATGGGAAAGAAGAGGAGCTGGTGGAAGAGATGAGGAAAGCAAAACTAGAAATCCTGGCTGTAACGGGAACAAAGAGAAAAGGACAAGGAGTCATGGATCTCGATGGCAAAACGCTGTTCTACAGTGGTGTATCCACATTTGAAAGAGCTAAAGGGGGCGTGGGTTGCATTGTGGCCAAAAACCAAAAAAAGATAGTATCAAGGGATGGAACGTTGTCTCGGAGCGCATTATGGTTATAAAACTAAAAGGAGAAACCATAGTCAACCTGGTCATAGTGTATGGGCCAAATGAGGATGAGAGAGCAGAGGTCAAGGAGGAATTCTTCGAGCTGCTTCAAAGGACAGTGGATGGCTGCCTAGATGAAATTATCATGCTCGGAGATTTCAATGGCAGAGTTGGAAATGACAATACTAGATGGGGTGGAGTTATCGGAAGATATGGAGAAGATACTGTCGTGTGGTGAGTATTGGGGCAACTACGACAGTAGTTTTCGCCAGGAATAGCCTATGAGACATTAGGTAGAAGGTCTCTAGAAATTGGCTCGTTAAGAAAGAATAAAGACCTATTCGAGATAGGGACTAGAAGAAGGGAATGTGAATGCTTTCCACTGGATAGTGTTTTGTAGTTAATTATGGAAAGAGTTCAGTTTCCCCACGACCTTAGCTTCTGCCCTTAGATCCTGTAACAAAAAAAGCCCTCAACCTCATCTGAGTATAGAAATTCACCTATATGTAAATATTTAACACCGACAGCACGAGTGATACATTAACAAACTAGATAATGATCAAACGATTATTGGGTTTATTAATTAAATATCTACACATATAGGGTTAGTAATAGTTAGAACGTGATGATGGTAAACGACGATTCACACAAAACACACAGATGAGATATTAATATTGTAGTCAATTAAGTCATCGTTTGTTAATGTCTTGCACATGACATAGTGCATTTATCTAATCGTCAAAAACGTAGACTACTAGGATCATTATTATTCTTCGAATAATATCACATTAAAATATTCAGACAGTGTCAATACATCTGCACTACTCTTCATCTGCTTATTAAGACTCAAGCTTACTGTCCAATTCCAGATTCGGTCTTAATATATTATTCTAGATTTGGCATCTCACGCCATTTTATAATAGCCATATATTGCCTTCATTCAAATTACACAATTAGCCACGACACTGGTATCTCACGAATACCGAAATTAGTTCTGCAGTTAGTAATAACGAATAATCACATTTATGGACTCTCAGGTACTTGTCTACTTATTACGTTATCCAAAGTGTCAACGGACACATACATTTATTAACACTACGGAGTGGTTAGACCACACTGAGAAGGTTAAGCACAACCTACCGGCCTAAGGTCCAAACACAGACTCTATGGTTACCAAGTCTTCCGCGTCCTCATTCATTACGCGTAACGTTCTAGGATATCTAGTTGGGATGCTGAATGGTGCAATCATCTCAGTTAAAAATAAAACCAACCAAGATGATTACATACCATGCAGCAGTCCTCAACAATATGTCATGCTGGAGTTGTGAAGTGGTATCAATCACTGAGGTTGTTGAAGAAGAAAAAATATATATGAAGTTATCATAACTGTGATAATTGAACTGCGCTTATTTTTATCCGGGCCAATAAATGTAGTTTGTATAAACAGAGTGCGCGAGTAATGCACTGATGCTCCCTAATCGAAGGCATCTCACACAGTGTCAAGCTAAATTAGTCAGATCTCTACGGACGATTGCATCACGTAAGATGCATTACCAGCCCGGGCAGGTCTTTTTTAAAGTAAAGTGGTTTACAGTCAGTGGCTCAGTGCTGCACGAATTTTGGTGAAATGAGGAATATCTGTTCTGAATGGGGGAGTAGCAGAAAATATAAAAAATTCCTCTTCTTCCAAGTTCTCCATCATTGAAAACTATCAAAACACCATAAACTGAAAGTTCTAATCTGTCTCTTCCTACAAATGCTGCTTTGGGACATTTGTTCCAGATCAGATTGTGGAAAGACTCATTAGAGTTCTGTGTTCCTCCATGAAGACATTTTGACAACAAGACGTCTGAAGACAATTCATCAAAGACAGACTGAATTTCTTTAATGTCAAATTTAGGCAGCCTGTTTTTGTTAGCCTTGTTTATATCCTTTGGGCACCAATCTCCACAATCTTCATGATCTCCAGCACGGTGCTTGAGAATGGCCATTATGCTTTTTTTTCATATTGGAAATTGAACCAATATTTCCTGTTATTGCGGCACCGTAATGACCTTGTATTCTCATAATAGCACTCTTTGTTAACCTTCCAAAATTTCCAATATCCTTATACTTTTTCTCATCTTCTTCATACTGCTTGCCTTTACATTCTGCAACTTTATCAAGGAGACGTCGTCACATCCGTTTCTGATCATGGCCGCAGCATTCTAATTTTTCGATTTAAAGTCCAGGATACATTTGTGGCTTTGCCTCGGCAACATATTTAAAACTTTTTGAATCCCCATCTCCAAGATATTTTACATACTTCAAACCATGTTTTTCCTCAGATCTTCTAAAAATATTAATCATTCCATTTGATTCCATCAGACCAGAGACACCCTCATGATATTTTTGGCATGATTTGTGACCTGTCATCCACACTGCAAATTCTTCATCAGTTTTGTATTTCTTTCTAGCCTTACTGCAGGCATCACAGTAATTGGACAAAATTTCTACATCAACAACTTTTGCTGCTGTCACTGGGTTCACAGATAGAACTGTTGCTATGCCATTTTTACTTGAGAAGCCTCTCCGTTGCCAGTTGCCATCACATGACACAGTAACTTCATCTGTCTTAACATCTGATTTTAATTCTCTGACAGCAGACTCCATACTTTCTTCTGCACATCTTCTTGTAGCATACAAAATTTTCCTTTTCAACTCACCGTGTGTTGCTAATGCTACTGGTGGAGGCATATTCATATTTGTCAGAATACGTTTACTTTTTTCTTTGTTGATTCCTATGCTAAACATTGACATCTGGAACCTTAATTTTATATTTTCAGCAGATGAAGATAGTTGAAAACTTTCATAACAAAATATACAAGTGAAAGTAAATGAGCTTGACAGGCCATAGTGAGTCTCATTCACTGTGTATAAAGACTGTAAACAGGCTCTGCTCACTGCTCATAGTGACAGGTGGTGTCAAACACTTTGCACATGGGATCTGTTTAACAAACTCCAAGACGCTTTCAATGCTAATAATTCTATATCCTTCAATAGTTTCAGGATCAGTGTGTTTCACAGCTGTAGAAGTAACACTATTTAATTTGCAGAATGATGCAGATTTGTTTAGAGTTTTACTTTCAGCAGGCTGAGAATGACAGTTTGACGATAGGCCTATTTCATTTGTCTGACATGTGGCTGTGACTTTCGAGAACCAGAATACCTGTTACCTCTAAATTTCCTCTTAATGGGCCTATCCTTCCTTCTTTTACCTGATGCTGTTGATTTATTAACACAATCCATTTTATTAAATAAGAAATCACTATAAATTTCACAGTATTCTCGCAAATTCGACTTCGCAATGATACAGGAAGCGTGTAAGAAGTAAACATACCAGCCAGTCAAGCCCAATGTAAGCTTGATTCTGATTGGTTCAAGCTGGCGATTTTTTACCCTCATGTGAAGTTTCAGCCAATGAAATGTTATTTTATGTTAAGGTTCATAACTGTTAAAAATTTCAATCTAATACCCTGGCTGGACTAAATACCGAAACAATTATTAAAATATGTTAATAAATAAAAAAAGTTGTAACAAAATAAATTTTTTGCGTATATAATTAGCTGATTTGTGGCTGAACATACGTATTTGAAAAATTAATTTAAAATATTTTTAAGCTGAAAACTGCAATAAAAAACATAGCATCAGGTAGAAAAATGGTGACACTAAACTGTAGAATCAATATTGTTAAAATGAAAATTTTTAAACAAAATGCCAAAATATGGGTGAAACCTCTCCTTAAATCGAATTTTGCTTCAGTAGAAGCATGTCTAGAGGCTCCGGCCAAAACTCTTATTACGAAATTCCGGTTAAGTATTCTGATAACAAGAATTTTCGAATAAGTCGAAGTAATTTTTCTGTCATAACTCAAATTATGACTCGTAAGTAGATGTTCTGCCTTCATCCTCTTAGTCACAGTACGACGTTGCCGTCCATAATTTTTTTGGTGATTAGGCGATAACAGGTTAATAAACGTCCGAGCTTCCATCAGTAGATTACAACGTTAACATTCATTACGCCAGCAAACACGTAATCGTGAAGCTGCCTGAGCCTGCGTTAACTCTATTAGCAACGTAACTACGCGTTAGAGATCTGAAAATAAACAATGAATGAAACCCGAGACATGTGAATAGTAAATAATAAACATAAACCAGTATTTGGCATGTAGTCGTTTGAAAGAAGGAAGGAAAACACTAGACAACAGAAAAGTTCCAAGGTCTGGTGTGGTAACTCTTACATTGGCTTACTTGTCCAGCAATAGTGTTCTTAGACATAATTGAACACCTTGCTAGACAAACATCTCGAGACATAGCGACTGTCAGAACAATAATGTTCTAGGGCTATGAAACATTACGGTCCCTCCATATGGGAAAAATACCGCGCACATTTATTGGCAAGAAAAAACTATAGCATGTGTCCTTAACCTGTAAATTCGCTTAAGATTTAGTGCTTATCAAGTGTATTTATTCCATCCAATCCATTGTAATACTGAAAAATAACTTTTGTCAAAAAAAATGTCTGTAAATAAAATAGTAAAAGTATCGACATATATATTAATATATTTCATTATTTTTTTGTACTGATCGATGGGATTTTTCGATAAAGCGCTATTGTGACTATAAAAAGTATTACATCTAAAAATGGGGCTCAACGTGTGACTAGACTTACGACTCAACTTGCGACTCGATTTGAAGCCAGTGTTAAGGACTTGCGGCTCGACTTGAGACTTGTACTAAGAGACTTGATTTTAGACTCGTTAGGAAAGGCTTCACCACAACTCTGAGCCCCCAAGGTAAGAGAATGAACGAACGAACGAAAATTATTTTCAAAGGGGTAAGAAATAAGCACGCAAGTCCTTTTGAGCGGCAGTTGGGGCTGAAAAGCACATAGAGAAGAGAGCTGGAGACATATTAAATGGATTTAAAAAAAACACTTGGAAGGACTTTCAACGGACGGCACATTACAGGAAGGTTTAGCATGAATTTATTTACGACCTGTTTTTGTGTGTGAGGGAATTGAAGGATAATGAAAGAATTAAGAACCTTCAATAGTGTTATTTCAATGGAGATTTCCAGTTTAAAGAAAAAAAAAATTAACAAAAATAGGAAAATTTATTTTTAAACTACTTGAGACTAGTATATAACTCCGCCGAGGCCGGTCCCAAGCCCGGCTGAAAAAGGAGGAGGGCGGCCTGCATGGAGGCCGTAAGGAGGCAGCCCGTCCACCATGCAAAGGCAAAACAGGCCAATCACCTCTTTGCTTTAAAACTTTTGATTACGAGATCTACAAGAGAGAAAACCGGACTGATTCTAAAGAACTGGAACGGACTACGGACTACGACTTATGGAACTTGGAACACAAGAAGTATAAATGGGAAAGAAGAGGAGCTGGTGGAAGAGATGAGGAAAGCAAAACTAGAAATCCTGGCTGTAACGAGAACAAAGAGAAAAGGACAAGGAGTCATGGATCTCGATGGCAAAACGCTGTTCTACAGTGGTGTATCCACATTTGAAAGAGCTAAAGGGGGCTTGGGTTGCATTGTGGCCAAAAACCAAAAAAAGATAGTATCAAGGGATGGAACGTTGTCTCGGAGCGCATTATGGTTATAAAACTAAAAGGAGAAACCATAGTCAACCTGGTCATAGTGTATGGGCCAAATGAGGATGAGAGAGCAGAGGTCAAGGAGGAATTCTTCGAGCTGCTTCAAAGGACAGTGGATGGCTGCCTAGATGAAATTATCATGCTCGGAGATTTCAATGGCAGAGTTGGAAATGACAATGCTAGATGGGGTGGAGTTATCGGAAGATATGGAGAAGATACTGTCGTGTGGTGAGTATTGGGGCAACTACGACAGTAGTTTTCGCCAGGAATAGCCTATGAGACATTAGGTAGAAGGTCTCTAGAAATTGGCTCGTTAAGAAAGAATAAAGACCTATTCGAGATAGGGACTAGAAGAAGGGAATGTGAATGCTTTCCACTGGATAGTGTTTTGTAGTTAATTATGGAAAGAGTTCAGTTTCCCCACGACCTTAGCTTCTGCCCTTAGATCCTGTAACAAAAAAAGCCCTCAACCTCATCTGAGTATAGAAATTCACCTATATGTAAATATTTAACACCGACAGCACGAGTGATACATTAACAAACTAGATAATGATCAAACGATTATTGGGTTTATTAATTAAATATCTACACATATAGGGTTAGTAATAGTTAGAACGTGATGATGGTAAACGACGATTCACACAAAACACACAGATGAGATATTAATATTGTAGTCAATTAAGTGGTAGTTAATTAAGAATGAGCTTGTGTAAAGCGAAATGATGATGATGTGATATGATACGTGTTACCAAAATGGTGAGTAATCTACACAGTCTATGTGTCTCTAAATTCTTCTCCCGGATAGGATGACTCACATGAATGCATAGAATGTCCCAAGTTGTTATAAGTTATGTCGAGTAGGGTATCTCTAAGTCGAGGACGTTCTGATGAAAACTGTTGATGTACTGAGAACGTTGACGATATAAATAAATATGGCTTTCACTGTTTGAGTATATCCCTGTAGCGTTGATCAACAGTTAATAGTTGTCTAATCTCCGGAGGGTACTGGCCAGACTGGATATCTTCACGAAATGTTCTTGATATGTAGACTCATTATCTTGAGTATGTAATCGTGCTTCATAAAATATACTTTGGAGTCTGCTTCATAGAATGCGCTTAAGAGTGTGTTGCACTTGGTATAAATATGAGATTCAACTTTTGAGCTCTTTCGCTTGGCTTCAGATAGTATGCTTCCGATGGAGCTGAACTTGATATTTGGAGATCAACTGTGAGCTTTAGATTGACTCATGTAGTAAGCTTTTGATAGATTTGAACTTAATATAACTATGTATTGAACTTGTGCGCATGTGGTATGTGTTGACGAAAAATGCTGCGTCCACTGTTTTTATCATGGGTGAGAAATATTCCTTTTTTACTGAGGAACGAAGAATGTCCTATTGCGAATTCTGCAAACCAAATGTTCGTTTTGATAACGTATTTCTGGTTAAGACGTCATGTAGACTCAAACTTCACATGGACTGAAGACACACAAAAGTCTTCGTAAGTTTTCACATTTAATATATACTGATTGACTTTCATTTATTCTACATCTCACTCTTGATCTCTATGAGTTCGATTCTAATGATGTTAAATATATTGTGCATGAGAGTGTGTGTGTATGGAAGACTATGATGATGATTCCACAAGCTAGATGAAGGTGTAGTATGAACTATTAATTACTTCCTATCAGCCTATCATCTTAGAGGAAAATCTTCTGATTTTATTTAGTCATGTAATAGAAGAATTAACTGAAAAACTATCTTTCGCACATTTAGCTGTGAGGTTACAATGAATAAAGAATAATATTTTTAAAAAGTATTAATACTCTGTATAAGATCTACTAACCTTCTTTTCCCTTGGCAAAATCCTTTAAGAACACAATACACACAGAAATGAAATATTTATCCACACTGAATTAATTGCAGGTTATGCGTTTGGGATTTCTCTTTACACCACACTGTACCGAAACTGTACTGATCTCTCTAGCGAGCTGCGCGGTATATTATATCTCTAAAAGTCAAAGGTGGGTTCCTTGGACTGGTGACGTACAACTCCGCTCATACAACCAATAGCTAAGAGACCCATTGGTCACTCATTCCCAGGATCTCTCTTGTCCCCTGTCAGCCCAAAAGTGGGTGGGCCAATTCGCGACCAACTTTCGTTGCCGGACTTGCCTGACAAACAGGTGTTGAGATAATTGGCTGGCCAATGCAAAAGTGTCCCCCGCCTTCCAACTGTCATTATCACTCTCTGATTATCTAACGCTCCGCGTGTTGGCGGTGGTCTTTGTTACCTCGGTCCTGTGTCGCCAGCATGCTAACAAGTCCCTTTGTGGCGACGCCTATTGTATAACATGGCGGATTGTTTAAACAACATGAGAAGACTTCTTCACCTGGCCAAGCTGGGCGTCTTCCCGCTTGTATGGACAGCGGCCGAGCAATAAAGAGACTAAGCTTTTGTGTCAGCCGCGCTCGCTTCAAAGTTAACAATAGTCCACATAAATTTTATCATGCCCAGATGTCTGCTTTTGATGAAACCAGATGTGTTTCATCCGATTTATCACGAGGCAATGTGGGCTTCAAAAGATGATGCCAGGTATAGGGACTCAATCAAAACTATTTATTTTACCACCGATGAAAGAACAAATGTGGTTCTCTAGATACCGGTAGCGAGTAATCAAAAACGTTGAAATAGCAAATGTGGGCTTGAAAGAGCACAAATGTGGGAGAAAATAAAATAAGAATGATGTAGGAAAAAATATGGCGATAAGGCTTTGCGCTCGTTTATCACAGATACTCTCGATGACAATGGAAAGCGACTCCTTAGATTCTGCACTGAGCAGAATCTGATCATTACAAACACAAAGTTCCCCCATAAGCGTATACATGCATACACTAGATGTGAACCAACAAAGAATGAGAAGTCAGTGATCGACTATGCCATTGTTAGAAGGAACTCATTCAAATATGCCCGGGATGCTAGAGTCTGGAGGGGGCCAGAGATTGGAAGTGATCACTACCTGCTTACAATCAAAAGAACAACTGAAAGAGTTGCCTAACATCACGCAAGAAACCAAGTAAACGAATGGGAGAAATGAGCATTAAGACATACAAGCTGAGAGAGCCAGAAATTAAGACCAGATATCAGGTGTCGTAAATTTATTTTGAGAGAAAGAGTCTCAGAAATAGTGGTCCGGTTTAGAGTGGAGAATGGTGGAGAAAGCTCAGTGATAGAAAATGTAGAGAGTAAATAGTTGCTTCACAGAGTGCTGGGGAGAATAAAGACAGACTTATTTACGACAAATCGTTCCTCTCAATCTTCTCTTCAGACTTGTCACGTGAAAGATAATTTATTTTACCATCTTGTCCATAATTTGATTACTCCCTTAAATGTTCTGTTTTCCGAGACATTTTGTTTTTTCGTTTCTTTCATATTCTACCTACATTTTTTCACCTTCTCAACCCCACCCGAGGTTGTTTACGCTGGCCAGCTGCGGTCAGCTAACGCTAGATGTAATGTTATCTAAACGCACCTGTTCGACCAGAGAAACATTTCTCGGGTCCGCTTTAAGTGTTAGAACGAGCCAAAGACGGTTTCTGTGAAAGAAACGGTTCGTTAGCGGCGGGTACCCTCTGTGGTCCCAACAGGGGAATTTCTCTGGTCGCTTTAAAACGTTTGATGACGAGCGGCTGGTACCCTTTGAGGCCTGGGTAACGAGTGTGATCTGTTTCAGGGGAAGATAACAATCGCGGTCAATCTTTGGGTTTTCGCCCCTTAGACAAGATAGAGCATAATGTTATGCATTTCTCTACCTGGGGAACTTTCGCACGATTTCTTTTGTCTTACTCTAGATTACGTCTTTCGCCGAACTTCTGTAGAAATATGCAGGCCAGGTCCGGGGGGAGCGTCCCTTGTGATCTATAAGAGTAGACTGGTTTTAATAGACAAAGACATTCGTAAATTTTCCTGGCCCGTAGATGACCATCATGAGATAAGGCAAACTTTAACACAGTACTAGAATGTGTTTGCCTATGTTCTAGTCATTTTTCGGGGTGAGTTGACATATCTTATAATTATTATATTAGATTCATGTTAGCTTTTATATATCTGTTAGGGAAGTGAATTTATTTCTGAGGACTTCTCCTAGTAATTTATTCAGTGATAAGGTAGCGCTGTCTACGGCCTATTAAGTGGTGCTTACACTGTTACGGTTTATCATGGGTTAAATGTTAAACTTACAATAACAGATATTAGGCGTAGAATCAGTCCACGAATGCTTACCATTGGGTTAAGAGTCAGCAAAATTAACTGTCATTTCTGTAAGATAATGTCAGGTGTGGATTGTTCACTTTAAAACTGAATAGTGAGATGCAGGTAATAACTCTGGATTATAGGAGATAGTCACTTATTCATTTTGATAGATATTTCTAGTGGCAAGGGAAGATCATTTTATGCTTACTTGTGTAGTTAGACACTAGTCTATAACTTTCACAGAAAGCAGCCACCAGCCATAGATATAATTATATCTTATGATCTAGCCACAACTGTATTATTATAGCAAGAACATTGCATTTTCTTTGTACTCATTTTGTGGAAATGCTAATATATTTCCCAAAGGGGACATACGATTTATTTGTGTAATGTCAAATGCTGTAATGTGTTTATGTAAATTCATTTAATGTTGTAAGATGAATAAGCATATTCATTTAACTGTAACTACAGGTTAGGTTTCCTGTATGTTGACATTGGGAGAAGAGGAGTAGATTGTTGCTGTCAGAACAGTTACTGACAGGTACCTGGGTGTGCAAAAGATATTAAGCCTATGCGGGCGCGTGCTGATAATTGATATTTTTAAAGAACAGGAGACATGGTTAAAGACAGCCCTAAACTATCATAGCAATAACTACAATAAATTTAATCCCATAGCGGAGCGAAACTTTCTGTATAAAGTTAGTGTGATTTATTATTTGCTTGAAGTAAAAGGGTGTCTCTTTTTGGGTCTCAGTTTCAGGAAGACCGAACCGCTAGAGCAGACTTCAGTCAGGCGAAGAAAGTCATATACTCTTCGATCTAGAGGGTTTCTGTATACATCTAGCAACGAATCGTCAACCCCGTTCCTGAATCAAAACCCCTTTTTTGTCAACGCCAAGTTAAGCTCACGCAGTGCAACGGAGCCAACGCAACATCTGGAATCGCCAAACGCAGTAGTAGTTCTCTACTCGCCTATTGGATTACCAGCCAGAGCATTGCGGCTTCCAGAATATCAAACCCGCTCAGCATGCCTATAGCAGAATTCCATATCACCCGCCTTTTTTGTGCCTAAACGGGGCACTCAGCAAACCACAGCCAAACCATTTTAAACAGGATTTTCAGCCAAGCGGAGCCTTGCGCCGGATAAGCGCGCCTGGGACTTTTTGTCCTCAAGTGACTTCTTCTGGTGTATTTTCTGGATACTTAAAACCTCGCACGTATGAGCAGCCATCTATGGACAGGCTGTCGTTCAGTTTGTTTATTCGATCAGCAGGAAATAAATAGAGTCTTCCAGACCACCTCGCGCAATTAGGGAGGAATCACCAATGATAGCACCTGTACAGTGATTTTATTCAGGTTAATTCCATCACCCATGGAGGATATGTACGAAAAAACCACTTACTGGAGCTATTTCATATGGTCCCGAAAGCGGACGGACTGACACTCAGTTATTTCATCTCTCTGTGTTCTACAGGTTTTATGAATGGTGGTGTGTGTGTGGTTGTTGGTGTATTTTGCATATTTTGGTTATTGATGATTAATTTTATGTTGTTGTGATGATATGCATTAATTCCATGCTTTTTCTTCTTTAATAAAGTTTACACCTTTATTAATACGCTGTTCACGACCTTTCCATCCATATTTGTATTTTTAGCTCTTTACTAGAATCTCTATGTTTGATAAGAGAAAAGAGTGAGAGCAGGAGATGCTTAGACAGACATAAGTGAGTTGAGGCTTGGAGAGAGAGATCATTTGAATAAATCTTCTTCCAGGTTGTCTCAAGTCCATCTCCTTATCTAAAGTGTAATCTATAACTCTGTCAGTCCACTATCCCTTGTCGATTTCACTACAGTTGTCCAACTCGACAAATACTCTACACTCAAACTCAACCACGACAAATGGTTTGGCTCGTCCGGGATTCTAGAGCCCATAAACCACGACAAATGGGGTCTCGCCGCGGAATTTGAACTACATCTGCAGCAATCGCAACAGATGAGGTTGCAGTCTGGTAGGAATCTCTCACAAGATTCTATCTTGATTCTTAGAGTTTAGTGTTCGGCAGATTATAGGAATTTCTTTCCCCTAGACATATCGAACTATTTCTTTTGGAGGAAGTCGGAACAGCGTTTTTTCTCCACAGCAATCATAAATATTAAGTTACATTTATTGTTCATGCTACACATGAGACAGCTGGTAAAGGTTGATGGTATCACTGCTGAGTTTTTGGTTGACAAATCTGACGACTATTGTTGTAAGTCAAAAAAAAAATTTTTTTTTAAGGGTTAATATTTTTTCAGGAGTAGCTCTTTAATCTGAGATAAGAAGCTACAGATAGTCAGTTACTAGCTTGCATCTGTACCAAGGGAGGGTGTTCATTCGGATGATAGTAACCAATCCTCTCAATAGCTTAGTACTGACAGAACTGGGGTGAAGTGATAGTAATAAGTTTTACATCACTTACATTTTTTTGGAGTTTTTTGGGGTTTGTGCTTGTCGATCAGAGTAGCTACAAACTTTCTTGTTTTTAAAGTTCCCAGGCTAGCCTAGATTTTATTGACTATTAAGTTAATCAGCACCTAGTGGACTAGGTAACTAAGATCTCTAGGTTCTATTCTTCTATAGTGTTTGCTCACCCTGATATAATGGCCGATCTAGATAAAGTGCATAGGATTGCCTTCGAGGTAGCTAAGTACATGGAGTACCAGGATAGCGAAATCCAGCCCTTTCTAGAATTTGCAGTAAGCCTGCAGGATCAATACGAGGTAGACAATTGGTTTGACAGCCGTTTAATCTTGGCATGGTCCTGTAAACAAACTGGGGAGAGTGAAGCATTCACCCGACAGTATGTAGAAGAAGTGATAGAAGATGAGAAGCAAAGGGAAAAGCAAAGACAAGAACGGGACAAGAAATTGGAAATGGAGCAACAAGAACGGGACAAGCAATGGGAAATAGAGCGCCAAGAAAGGGACAGAGAAAGCCAAGAAAGGAGCAGGCTACACCAAATCAGAATGAATGAACTGGATAGCCAAATTCGGAGGATGGAAACAGATACTAAATGTAGTCACTCTAATTCCCCTTCTACTGTTCCCTTAACGGTCAACGCCCCTGCAAACCTTGCGCCCATGAAAGAAAACTTGCCTGCTAAAACCGAAAACCAACTCCAGAAAATTGACTTTCCTTTGGACTTGGATCCGAAGCCCGAACAAGGAAAGAATTTACGTCGGGATAGCAGACCTAAGGCCACGGGGAAAATTACGCAACGTTCCCAGGCATGGAAACTGCACAAAGGTGAGAGAGGTGCTAACAAGCATTGTAATACGGATTGTTCCCGTCTGGCAAGCGGCGAACCCCGAGCCTCTCACGCTCCAGACCGAGCAGCACCTAACCGACACGTGACGTCGAGAAAAGGGAGCCACACCCTATCACGTTATATTTCGCAAGATTCCCGGCCGGACAGCGAAAAACCATATGCAGAGGCGTATCCCTCCAACTCAGCGATCGTAGAAAGGAGGGGCCGCTCCTCTTATCACACTGAGCTTAAAAGGTGCAAGAATAAGTCGCCTGCTAAAAGGGTTAAACTTTCCAAACCGTTCCAAGGAACTTTGGAAAAACACACCGAGAGTTTTTTCTCGGGCACTTCGCGATCTAACGGGATCTCAAACCGTCCAGTCCGTCGCATGCAGACTGCGGAGCCTGTAAACCAGGAAGTGGATCTCGCATTGCAGGACATTTGCCAACCGACGCCATTAACTTCCTCAGGGGAGGGCAAAGTTGACGTTTATGGTGGACACAGGGTTCCATGCGAAGGAATCCCTGGTATTCCATTTGAGTCTCTCACACTTCTCAGGGCAGAAGACAGTGAGAAAAGCTGCCTTACTACTGTACAAGGAGCCATTGTTGAGAGCCTTGGCTCACGTCATGCTAGTAATGGTAAAGCAACTCAACAAATTCTGCAACTCGCAGATATTACCTATCTGCCTTCACGGATAGAAGCTACGGAGATCTGTTATGATTTAGTAGAACCCCAGAATGCGATCGATTACTCTTTGCTTCAGGCAGCAGAGTTTTCTCATTCAAATCGCATTATTCCAGTGGTCTCAACCCCACTGATGGACAGCAAAGTAGTCGCCTCCGCCAGGCCATTACAGAACAACTTGATCATTTCCGTTGACCAAGCCAGAGTTGTGACTGGCAAGGCAAGGAAAGCTCCAGACCCGCCTTTAGACGGCACAGGTCTGAAGATTGATAATGCTCCCGCCGAAACAGCGGAGTAGGTGTGGAGAGGCAGAAGAAAAATGCTAGCATTTCTTCGGCCAACGACCGGCTGTATTTGCCAACTAGGGTTACACGCGCGCGGAAAACCCCGACAGACTGCAGCTATCGAGGGTTATTCAAGTCCGCGACAGGTAAACCCATAACGGAAATTAAACAGCCCGAGTCCAGCAACGATTACTCTGCACATAACAGGTGGATTACCTATGCAGTGGCCAGTGAGTTCAGGCGGGGCCGAAACTCACAACAGGTGCGGATAATTTTCCGGACCATGGACAGACAAAGCAAATTGGGGAAGGAAGGTCATGTTCACACGGAAACAGATTATGTCAGTGTTCAGTGGCCTCGCAAAATCCCATTCGCTGAACGTCTATTAGACAGAGGGAAGAAAAGAAATGAACTCGGAGCTAGTCATACAGACAGACAGAAATTGGAAACGTATTTGATTTTATGAGTATAGGATGTTCCAATGACAGGTAACAAAAGACGATGGAAAAGATAAATTACTGTCATTTTTGTCCGTATTCCTCGAACTTTAAAAGGGGGAGCAATTGTCACGTGAAAGATAACACTGACAAACAACATTTTTCTTTCTTATATAAGAATAAGTGTTCTTAGGTCAGTTTCTTGCGCTGATTTCAAATCTGAAATCCGTTTATCTCTATCACGTCGGGTTCTTAAGATATTTGTGAATAAATATATTTTTGGGAAACCGTTATTTGCTCCGTTTCATTTTTACTATATAACTTATTAAAAATTAATAAAATGCAAAATAATTCTACTTTTTATACTGCTAAAAGATGCATGACATATGTTACGCTATTTTTCAAATAGTTACTGTATTTTGAAATAATTCTGAGCGAAATATGGCTTCTAGAAGTTGTAGAATCGGTATCGAAACCAGTGCCTCATGATCCAATCACGTGTCCGATCCCAGTTCCACCATAACAATATCCGTTGGACGTGAATGAACCATCAGAAAGTGATAGTTTACCTGCTTTAGAAACTAATTCTGACTCGGATTATATACCGGTGAATGATGGTGTTCACTTAATTAACCATTCAGAACTTTCAGATCTAATACGTGATCTCGCTCTTACCAAAGGACAAGCGGAATTACTCGGTTCGCGACTCAAAGAATGGAATCTTTTAGCGCCCAATACTCCGATATCTAAATTTCGTCATAGACACAGAGAACTTGTTCAATACTTTGAGATGGATGATGATGGCATTTGCTATTGCAAAGATGTAAACGGTCTAATGGTGCACCTCGGTCGTGAGCACATAGTCAACGAATGGCGACTTTTCATCGATTCTTCCAAGACTAGTCTAAAAGCCGTGTTATTGCATAACGGAAATTTATTTTCATCAATTCCAGTCGCCTACTCTGTTCATATGAAAGAAACTTATGACAATATGGCTATACTTTTGGCAAAAATAAAGTACAATGACTACCAATGGCGGATTTGTGGAGACCTAAAGGTCATTGCAATTCTCACGGGCATGCAGACTGGGTATACTAAATTTTGTTGCTTCCTATGTGAATGGGACAGCCGCAACAGACAGGAACATTATGCAAGAAAGGTGTGGCCTATCAGGGATCGTATGCAGCTCTGGCATAAAAATGTAATACATGAGCCATTAGTTAACAAAGACGGCATCATTTTACCACCGTTACATATAAAGTTGGGGCTCATGAAGAATTTCGTAAAAGCGTTAGATAAAACGAGAAAAGCTTTCACTTATCTTCGAGAAAAGTTTCCGCAAGTTAGCGATGCAAAGATAAAGGAAGGTATCTTTGTAGGACCTCAGATTAGGAAAGTTATTGCAGACAAACAATTCGAGAACTTGTTACATGGTAGTGAACTTCGCGCATGGATGGCATTCAAATCGATCGTCGATAACTTTCTGTGGAATCACAAATCTGTCGACTATGTGCATATTGTTAAGCAGTGCATAGATGCATACAGAATTATGGGCTGTAACATGTCCCTCAAAATCCATTTGCTTGATTCGCATCTTGACTTTTTCCCTGACAAACTTGGCGAAGTCAGCGATGAACATGGAGAACGATTCCATCAAGATATCGCCGTAATGGAGTCACGCTATCAAGGACGGTGGAGTGTGACCATGCTTGCCGATTATTGTTGGATGCTTCATCGCGATGTACCACATGCCATTCACCGACGAAAGTCGACTGCAAAGAAATTCAAGCCTACATAACTGTTACACTTCTTGTATGAATGATGTTATAATACTGTATGCCTTGTTAAAAAACTTCAATTGCGTATTTCTAGAGATCCCGACCTGATAGAGAAAAACGGTTTGCAGATTTAAAAACAGCGCATTAAAATTGACCAGAAAAACATAGAAATGTTAGAGAAAGAAAAAAAAAGTTTTTTTTTTGTTAGTCAGTGTAATTTATTTTACCATCTTGTCCATAATTTGATTACTCCCTTAAATGTTCTGTTTTCCGAGACATTTTGTTTTTTCGTTTCTTTCATATTCTACCTACATTTTTTCACCTTCTCAACCCCACCCGAGGTTGTTTACGCTGGCCAGCTGCGGTCAGCTAACGCTAGACGTAATGTTATCTAAACGCACCTGTTCGACCAGAGAAACATTTCTCGGGTCCGCTTTAAGTGTTAGAACGAGCCAAAGACGGTTTCTGTGAAAGAAACGGTTCGTTAGCGGCGGGTACCCTCTGTGGTCCCAACAGGGGAATTTCTCTGGTCGCTTTAAAACGTTTGATGACGAGCGGCTGGTACCCTTTAAGGCCTGGGTAACGAGTGTGATCTGTTTCAGGGGAAGATAACAATCCCGGTCAATCTTTGGGTTTTCGCCCCTTAGACAAGATAGAGCATAATGTTATGCATTTCTCTACCTGGGGAACTTTCGCACGATTTCTTTTGTCTTACTCTAGATTACGTCTTTCGCCGAACTTCTGTAGAAATATGCAGGCCAGGTCCGGGGGGAGCGTCCCTTGTGATCTATAAGAGTAGACTGGTTTTAATAGACAAAGACATTCGTAAATTTTCCTGGCCCGTAGATGACCATCATGAGATAAGGCAAACTTTAACACAGTACTAGAATGTGTTTGCCTATGTTCTAGTCATTTTTCGGGGTGAGTTGACATATCTTATAATTATTATATTAGATTCATGTTAGCTTTTATATATCTGTTAGGGAAGTGAATTTATTTCTGAGGACTTCTCCTAGTAATTTATTCAGTGATAAGGTAGCGCTGTCTACGGCCTATTAAGTGGTGCTTACACTGTTACGGTTTATCATGGGTTAAATGTTAAACTTACAATAACAGATATTAGGCGTAGAATCAGTCCACGAATGCTTACCATTGGGTTAAGAGTCAGCAAAATTAACTGTCATTTCTGTAAGATAATGTCAGGTGTGGATTGTTCACTTTAAAACTGAATAGTGAGATGCAGGTAATAACTCTGGATTATAGGAGATAGTCACTTATTCCTTTTGATAGATATTTCTAGTGGCAAGGGAAGATCATTTTATGCTTACTTGTGTAGTTAGACACTAATCTATAACTTTCACAGAAAGCAGCCACCAGCCATAGATATAATTATATCTTATGATCTAGCCACAACTGTATTATTATAGCAAGAACATTGCATTTTCTTTGTACTCATTTTGTGGAAATGCTAATATATTTTCCAAAGGGGACATACGATTTATTTGTGTAATGTCAAATGCTGTAATGTGTTTATGTAAATTCATTTAATGTTGTAAGATGAATAAGCATATTCATTTAACTGTAACTACAGGTTAGGTTTCCTGTATGTTGACATTGGGAGAAGAGGAGTAGATTGTTGCTGTCAGAACAGTTACTGACAGGTACCTGGGTGTGCAAAAGATATTAAGCCTATGCGGGCGCGTGCTGATAATTGATATTTTTAAAGAACAGGAGACATGGTTAAAGACAGCCCTAAACTATCATAGCAATAACTACAATAAATTTAATCCCATAGCGGAGCGAAACTTTCTGTAAAAAGTTAGTGTGATTTATTATTTGCTTGAAGTAAAAGGGTGTCTCTTTTTGGGTCTCAGTTTCAGGAAGACCGAATCGCTAGAGCAGACTTCAGTCAGGCGAAGAAAGTCATATACTCTTCGATCTAGAGGGTTTCTGTATACATCTAGCAACGAATCGTCAACCCCGTTCCTGAATCAAAACCCCTTTTTTGTCAACGCCAAGTTAAGCTCACGCAGTGCAACGGAGCCAACGCAACATCTGGAATCGCCAAACGCAGTAGTAGTTCTCTACTCGCCTATTGGATTACCAGCCAGAGCATTGCGGCTTCCAGAATATCAAACCCGCTCAGCATGCCTATAGCAGAATTCCATATCACCCGCCTTTTTTGTGCCTAAACGGGGCACTCAGCAAACCACAGCCAAACCAGTTTAAACAGGATTTACAGCCAAGCGGAGCCTTGCGCCGGATAAGCGCGCCTGGGACTTTTTGTCCTCAAGTGACTTCTTCTGGTGTATTTTCTGGATACTTAAAACCTCGCACGTATGAGCAGCCATCTATGGACAGGCTGTCGTTCAGTTTGTTTATTCGATCAGCAGGAAATAAATAGAGTCTTCCAGACCACCTCGCGCAATTAGGGAGGAATCACCAATGATAGCACCCATACAGTGATTTTATTCAGGTTAATTCCATCACCCATGGAGGATATGTACGAAAAAACCACTTACTGGAGCTATTTCATATGGTCCCGAAAGCGGACGGACTGACACTCAGTTATTTCATCTCTCTGTGTTCTACAGGTTTTATGAATGGTGGTGTGTGTGTGGTTGTTGGTGTATTTTGCATATTTTGGTTATTGATGATTAATTTTATGTTGTTGTGATGATATGCATTAATTCCATGCTTTTTCTTCTTTAATAAAGTTTACACCTTTATTAATACGCTGTTCACGACCTTTCCATCCATATTTGTATTTTTAGCTCTTTACTAGAATCTCTATGTTTGATAAGAGAAAAGAGTGAGAGCAGGAGATGCTTAGACAGACATAAGTGAGTTGAGGCTTGGAGAGAGAGATCATTTGAATAAATCTTCTTCCAGGTTGTCTCAAGTCCATCTCCTATTTACACCTTATCTAAAGTGTAATCTATAACTCTGTCAGTCCACTATCCCTTGTCGATTTCACTACAGTTGTCCAACTCGAATAATACTCTACACTCAAACTCAACCACGACAAGACTCTCCTGGTCAAACAATTATTTGCCAGTCTCCAGACAAACACCTGCGCTCACACCGATTTGGTGCTTCAAACACACAGACGCACGTGAATACAAACTATATTAAACAAATAGGGGAAATTTGGGCTTTGGGTATTCCAACACAGTACTAAATAAGTTTATGATGTTTATTAACCTTAAAAATCAAATCACAAACAAATATCAAGTGTTACATAAAATTATCATAAGTACAGAAAATGCAACTAACAAGGTGGGAGGGGGGGGGGGGGGAGAAGATTGGTATCGACTAAGCCCTTCCTGCTTGTATTAGACAAAGATAAACCCAGTCCAAAGATAGAAAATTATCAGGAACATAGGTAATGTAACCTAACAGTGAAGTTAATTACTCTGAAAGAGGGGTTACAACCTTAGGTATGGGTGGTAGAAAAAAATCCTGTTATCCCAAATTGGGTTTCCCCTTTACTAAGCAAATGAAAGGGGGGGGGGGGTAAACAGAGTTAACAAAATATCCCACTTAAAGGAACAATGCAGGGTATACTGAAAAATGTATTACCCGGTAGGCAAGTTAACAAATGGTTTGAAACAAATTAAAATCTCCTGTCATTCCTGCACGCGCGTGAGGATCCACACTCATATATTCACACACACTTACCGATTGCAGCATCAGACAATCCATAGAATTATATAAACAGCAATTACACTCTTGACATGTGAAACTGTCTAGTACTTCGATGTCCCGCCCCAGATGTTGCGAGGTTTGCTGATAGCAAATATTCCCACTTATCGCCGGACTTGAAGCCTAAGAGTTCTTGTGTTTTATTATATAAAAAGGAGTCTATGGGATGGCACTGACACAGTTCGACACAGGGGTGAAAATGAAGTGGTGGTAAAATTCCTTCAAGGCGTGATGTTAGCAACTGTCCGGTAAAGTTTTTAATCCAGTGAGGAAAAACTAGGCACAGTCACCGTCAGGTAAATAGGTACTCTCTCACAGTAGAGCAGTAAATAAAATATCGCTACTGGCACTGTTCATCTTCCAGTTTAACTTACAGGTTGAAATTTAATTTGATGATTTATTTAAATGTTCTTGGGTAGGCTTTCTTTCAAGTAATTATGATAGCTAGGTCGCATCGGACCGCCACAAGATTAAATTTTAAAAAAAATGTTTCATCAATATGTCTGGAAGTTTAAGAACCGAGTCTGAAACTCTCTGTATGATTTCTTTATGGCTGGGATTACAAAGGTGATCATTCTATTGAAAAAGATAGAAAACCCATGACAACATAATCATACCTCAAAAATCAAATAATATTCTAACGCGCGATAAATTTACCGTTAAGGCTATTATATACACTCGCGTATTTAATTATGTATTTAAGAAAACACGTCACGAGTCTAATGGTTAAAATACCTATCTATATATATAGGACTTAACTAAATTTATTAATTATAAATTCCTTCGCGACTTTAAAGTTAATTTAACATTTAAGCATCTATTATTTTTGGAAATATTATAATAGATATATCATTAAGGTAGCCGTGTTGTAGAACATGAATTTTTCTTATTTATAACTTTACATTTTGCCTATATATGTCAAAATGTTCCTTGGTAAGAGAGAAATCAAACCATATGAGTGATTGCATAATTATGCTAATTAGCTATTCAAAATGGCCGCCGCAGTATAAAAATGCAGGGTTATTTTAAACCCACATAACATAATTATTTCTCAACATACAGAGTTGAAATTCTGCATACAAGTCCACAAGTGAGTGCATTATGTCCTAAACCAAAAATATTTGGGATATAGCATGTCCTATGTGTGACCATTTGTAAAAAAAAAGTAGAATTGGAAATTTATCGAACCTCATTAGTATGCAAAACATCTCTACAAATAAAACAAATTGAGAAAGCAAATCAAAGTTTGGTTCAGGACAAGGTTTAAGATATTAAGAAACACTCTGCAAAGTTTCAGTGCATTCCAACAATTCATTCTTGAGATATCGCGTCTCAAAATGTACCTGTCATGCTAAATAGGGAAAGTAAGAAAAAGAAGAAAAAAGCAGAATTTAAAAAAAAAACAGTATTTTGTGCACTTACCTTATCTTAATGACCTCTTGGAGTGTATATAGCCCCTTCCTTTTCTTCTGCCTTGTCAGTAAACCCTTTTCTGATGCCTCTCAAAGTCTTTCTTCTTGCTTTTACTTTGTCAGAAGACTTTTTTATGGAGTTGGTAATTCTGTGTTGTTCTCCAGCTTTGCACATATTCACACTAAATCTACTCACTGGTACTCCAAGTTTTGTCATGAGCTTGAGAACTGATGAGTATCCATCATTAAAATAAGATATTGCATTCCACACAGCCTCTTCTACTGTGAATCTATCCACAAAATGTTCTTTTGCACATCTATCCCATATTAATTTGTTGAGACTTTCATTGTTGTTTTGTGTCCTTCCGTGGAGACATTTTGACAGTAGGGACTCATCCGACAGATCATCAAACACTGGTTGAATACATTCTACCACTGCCTGCGGTAGGCCATTCTTGTGCTTATAAGACAGTGGGTCCTTCTTATAGCCACACCAAGAATTATGTCCTTCTGGGCATTTTTCATGCATCGGCTTATCCTTTGTGGAAGCGACATGAGGCAAAACTGCTTTGACGGCAGCTTTCATATCCTCAAGGTTTCCACTGTTCTGTCGAATTGCTAGCCCATAATAGTTTTGAAGGGTATCAATTTTGTGTTTATTCCTGTCTCCTCTACATTTTCTGTATCTCCTGATGTTGTGAAAGATGTTTCCCACAAGCAGTTGCTACATTTGACAATGATTGTGTGACAGAAACCTTGCTTTGAATCTTCACTGAGCCTACACGACACCATAAACCCACAACATTCTACACATCTCATGTTTGCCGTTATGAAGTTATTCAAGTGCTCCATACTCATAAGAATAAAAGCATTATTTGTTTGTCCATCTTTTGTGTGGGTTGAGAGGGTGCTTTTCCTCAATTTCTTCACAGAAGAAGGTTTAACTTCGTTATCAATAACAGCTGCTTCATTATTTTCGGTTGTGCTAACAGGGCGCTGATTGCCAAAAAACTTTCGTTTTCTTAACTTCCTACTTCTTTTTTTGTCACCCATATTGTTCTTATTTAATAGATTTGTAAAGCTTACCACAAAAACTTAACTTTTTCACTCAAACAGGTGTAATATGAATGGTTGAACTCAAGATCTTTCGGAATTTTCAGCCCACGTTTTTTCACATTAGAACATAAAGAACTGAGTTAAGGAGAGTAATTTCCCTTCTCTTAAATGGTTCTTTGTTGTTTTTCTGGTACAGAAGATTCATGGAATTATTATCATTTCACCTTTTTAGTGTGCGCATCATAATGTTTTAAAAAAGTGGTTAGTAACCAGAGGTAAACAATGCGTTGTCAAGGAAAATTAAGATCACCCCCTGGTCACTTATCCTTTAAAAAGTAAAGAACTATGCATCACTGGACAATATAAACCTATGTATTGTGGAGAGAAATGGTTTGGCTTCATAAAAACATTAAAAAACAAAAATGCAGTATTTTCATGATATATGATGAAATTCTGGGGCACAGCTACCTTAACTTTACCACTGGAACTTTTGGGATGAGTTTAATTTAGTAGATTTAAATAAACACTAAATCCAGTGAAATAAAATGAAAGCACTAGACCACTGATCACTTTAACAAATATATTATACCGTGCACAGAAACAGAAATCACTCCAATGTAGCCACCAATTCAGATGGAAATCTAGCAGAATTTCTACTATAGCTAGTGAATCTTAAATCTCTGGCGACCAAATGATAACATGGCTTTCTACGTGGTCTGTATATATCTAGCTGAAATGCAAGATGAGTGGGACATGTGAAAATTTGACACCTTTTTAGATCTCAGGAGACTTTTGGGGATCTGACCGCCAGACTAAAGAGAGAAGCCGCCCCTTGTCTGACGTATCTCCGCTCGCTGCTTGCGCGTCGGCTTTCCCGTTCGCTCCCACTGCGATCGGTTTCGTGTTTAACACCGAGATGTGAAATACCGGCAGGAAACTTGCGTCGCTCGTTTCAGGGACCACTACTGCCTTTGATAGCGCCGATAGTCTTTCCTGAGATCCCTCAGTCTGTTTGATCGTGTGCCGCTACTTTCTGTTTGATTTTGGCACCGCCCCCACTGGGCCAAGTTAATGAAAATACTGCATATGATTGCTCAAGAGATGTCCGTGGGCGTGATTTAATCTCTCCTTAAATCAATGCGATGACCAGAATGAACGGTAGATAAACTGTCCACATATTAATCAGCAAACGTGTTGACCATCTGTGTGGAACGGTTGCATAGCTAATGAGTCCAGGTGAAAAATCCCGTTTGACGAAAAGTTACCACAATATTCGGGGGCACTGATGCTATACGAAGGGGTCGTTACAAAGGGTCGTACCATATCATCCAACACTTCAGGGGTACCGATGTTATGAGAGGGTTCTTACCATCATCTAACAAATTCAGGGACGGATGAGTTGTCTGTCACATCAGGGGCTTATTGCTACAGCGGTGAGAAACACAGAAGAACAACCTGATAAATTGGAAACCCTCTGCCTTAAATTCAGGACATCATAAAGAAAGCTGCTGCAGAAGCATGTGGTGAAGTCCGACTTGGGAACAAGAGAAAGAGGACACCTTGGTGGACAGAGGAAGTCAAAGAGAAAATAAGAGAGAAGAAAATGGCATGGAAACAATGCTTAGGAGCTAAAAACACAGCAGGACAAATAGAGAAATATAGAGTATGTGATACTCAGAACAGAAGCAAAGAACAAGGTGCTAGCAGCAAAACAGAAGTCCTGGGAAGAATTTGGAGAAAAGCTATAAAAAAGATGCTCAAGAAAACCAAAAATTGTTCTATAAGACCCTAAAGAACATGAGGAAGGAAAATCAATGCTCTCTCAAATTTATAAAGGACGAGCAAGGCAAACTGCTTACTGCCCCGAAGGAAGTAATGGAAAGATGGAAAGAATATTTCTCAGAACTCCTTGATGGTGAGCAAGGTCAAGCATCAGAAATGATAACCACTAGCACAGAAGAGGACACCAATGGTGATGAAGGTGACATAAAGATGGAAGAACTGAAGGCAGCACCGGAGCAAATCAAGATGGGCAAAGCAGCAGGGCATGATGGTATAACACCAGAAATGGTTAAGTACATGGGAGCATCAGGCGACCTATTACTCTTAAGGGTCCTACAGGCAGCATGGTGCAACAAGGCCATACCAGATGATTGGGAGATTGCCATCATAACACCAATTATCAAAAAGAGTGACAATCGACAATGTGGAAACCATAGAGGCATATCCCTTCTCAGTGTCCCTGGTAAAATCTACTATAGAATCCTAGAGCAGAGACTCCGACGCCTGGCTTAGCCACAATTGGATGAGGTCCAGTGCGGATTCCGAGCTAACCGAAGTACTCAAGACCTAATCTTCACACTCAGACAGCTGAGTGAAAAGGCCCTTGAGTATAAGAGTGAGATCCATATTTGTTTCATAGATCTGGAAAAGGCGCTTGACAGGGTCCCCTGGAGCAAACTTTGTGACTGTTTGGCAAGGAAGAACATTCCAGCACCTTTGATTCATGCTGTACAGAGCTTCTACAAGTCTTGCAGAAATTATGTGAGGACAGCAAACCATAAGTCAGAAGATTTCAGGACCCCCACTGGTGTAAGACAAGGGGATATCCTGTCACCTTATCTTTTCATACTCCTCATGGACGATGTCATCAAGGCATGTAAGGAGAGAACAAGGAAGTATTCAGTGGGAAGATGAGACAGGTATGTATTTCAGAGCTGGCATTTGCGGATGATGTTGCCCTGATTGCTAAATCCGAGGCACATCTCCAATCCAACCTGCAAGTCTGGAAGGAAGAGCTGGAGAAGAGAGGGATGGCCATAAGCAGTTCTAAAACAAAATCCATGGTGATATCACGAGAAGAAAGAGGACATCAGATTAAGCTGGGAGAACAGGTCCTGGAGCAGGTCGACCACTTTAAATATCTCGGAGCTATTATAGACCGAAAGGGAGGCATCAAAGAAGAGTTGGCCACTCGAAAAGCAGCAGCTGGGGGACTTTTTCAGGCCATAAATCGAGGATTCCTTAGCAAGAGAGAGGTTGGTAAGAAAACGAAGATGGCTGTATGCCGCTCCACCTATGTCCCAGTCTTGACATATGGATGCGAGTCATTGGCAATGACTACAACCCACAAAATCCAGATCCAAACCTCAGAAATGAGGTATCTGAGGAAGGTGGTTGAAATAACTAGAAAAGACATGGTCCGCAACCAGACGATACATCAAGGCCTAAAATCCCACCCACTGCAGACACAACTACAACAGTCCCAACTAAGATGGTTTGGCCATGTCTGCAGAATGGGAGAAGATCGGCTACCACGACAAGCATGGGAAACAAAGAGCCAGGGATCCAGACCCCTAGGACGACACAGAGTCCGCTGGTAGGACAACATTAGACAATCTTTGAAAGACCGAAGACTAGAATGGAACCAGGCCAGGAAGAAGACAGCCGATAGGATAGTCTGGCGCTTTCTCTTCCAACTCTCTACACCTCACGGTAGAAGGGGAACGACTAAGTAAGTAAGAGACTAGTATATAATAAGAGTGACCTCCCCTTGGAGTATAGGGTGTTTTATATATATAAAGACCTAGTCAAAGACTGCGGTTGGAGGGAGAAAGGGGGGAGTCACTGTATATTTTACAAGTCTAAATGTCAATTTCACAATAAAAAATAATAAATAAATAAAATAAAATGTTTGGTTTGGTTTTGTTTTAAGGACTATCTGCATTGAACACGGACAACTCCATCAGTGCTCCGATCTCCTCCCTTATATCACACAAGGAGGATCTCAGCACAGTGCACGAACTCCGTAGCATTTATGAAATTTATGACATGTCAACTTTATGTGGCACAGGGAGTCAGAAGAAAGGAAAGATTAGTGCCAAATAATAATTAGATGAAAGACAATATTGAGACTCCGCATTTAAATGCAATAGAGGAGCACTAGGCTCTGTAAACAAGAAAACAAATTAAAGCATTTTTAAAAACATTCTGCGTTATGTTCTCGAAGAATACCACATCATTACTACGACATAGGAGACATGTTGATTAAGGTGCGGAAAATGTCTAGTAAGACCTTGTGATACAGAAAAAAAAAAAAAAACCAATTGGTTGTCGGTCTTTCAGTAATATTCATAATTTCAATACTGAACAAAAACAAAATTAGTTCAAAGGGAAGTAATTGCTAATAATATTTAAAATGTTTAAATTAAGACTCTTGGTCTATATTTAAGTTTGAAAAATAAATAAATAGTTAAAAAGATATTTTTAAAAAAACCTTTTATTAATATTATTAATGGCATTGAAAGTAAAAATTAATAATCTATATATTATATTGCTAAGAATAACAAATTATTATATAAGAAGCTTAATGTACACTGATATAATTGCCTTATTTTTATATAGAACTGCTAAGGTTATTTATTGAAAAGATCTTTACAGCAGAATTAGTAGCAATCCTAAAAGCTTTAGAAATAGCTGCAGAAAACCCACCAAAAAAAGTAACCATTCTCACAGATTCCCTTTCATCAGTACTAGCTATCAGAAACATAAATGAATGCAGCAGGCCAGATATTATAGAGGAAATACTACAGGTCAATACATATCTGCACACTATAGGATGCAGTGCAACACTAACATGGATACCATCACATGTGGGGATAGCAGGAAATGAGCTTGCAGACAAAGAAGCCAAAGGGGGGTATGTTTTCAGGCACTCGTAAGAAATAAAGAAGTAGAACACTTGGGCAACAGAAAAACAACAGACGTGAGTGGCTTACCCAGGGTTCGAACCCCGTACCTTCCGTATGACAACTCCGCCTAGCTATCAAGCGAATCACACTGACCCCACGGCCAGCTAGGCATCCCCAAAAAAGGATGCTTTACTGACTATTTATCAGTATGAAACACAAGATAACACCGGAAGTATACAGTGGGCAACTCAGCCCCTTAATGACGCAATCACTTCTGTTGTTCCCCTATTAACAGTATGTGTCAGTCCAAACAAGACAAAGACCTTGATACTGGGTCCAGTAAATAGTAGAAGACTTAAGGACAGTAGTATAGAACAGAGGGTAGGTTTCTGGTATTATATAAACAAAAATAACACATAAGCTGGGTAAGCCACTCACGTCTGTTGTTTTTCTGTTGTCCAAGTGTTCTACTTCTTTATTTCTTACGAGTGCCTGAAAACATACCTTTATGTTTGTCTAATATTAATTTACTGTTTACAGGCCTCGGGTTTCCCTTCCTTATGTGTTATTTATGTTTATACAATACCAGAAACCTACCCTCTGTTCTATACTACTGTCCTTAAGTCTTCTACTATTTACTGGACCCAGTATCAAGGTCTTTGTCTTGTTTGGACTGACACATACTGTTAATAGGGGAACAACAGAAGTGATTGCTTCATTAAGGGGCTGAGTTGCCCACTGTATACTTCCGGTGTTATCTTGTGTTTCATACTGATAAGTAGTCAGTAAAGCATCCTTTTTTTGGGGATGCCTAGCTGGCCGTGGGGTCAGTGTGATTCGCTTGATAGCTAGGCGGAGTTGTCGTACGGAAGGTACGGGGTTCGAACCCTGGGTAAGCCACTCACGTCTGTTGTTTTTCTGTTGTCCAAGTGTTCTACTTCTTTATTTCTTACGAGTGCCTGAAAACATACCTTTATGTTTGTCTAATATTAATTTACCAAAGGGGGGGTGGAGAACTAGCTATAACAAAATTGAAGTAGGCTTAAGGAAGTTTGAAATTAAGAGCTTAATTGCTCAAGCAATAACTGAAGAGTGGATAACAGCATGGGACCAAAGTAAAAAAGCAAGACACTCATATAAAATAAAATAAAAAACCAAGCAAAAAATGCCAAATAAAAGATGAACTAAAAATACCAAGTAATAAAAAATTGCTGAGGCTCAAGCTTGGAACTGGATATTTCATGATTGAGGAACCCACATGTGAAGAGTGTCAAGAACCAAACACAATTAGACACTTTCTGGTGGACTGCAAGAAATATGACCAACAGAGGCAAAACATTAAGACATACTGTAATAACCACAAGGTAGAAATGAATGTAGAAAATCTCATAGGCATAAAGACCCCTTCAGAAATGCAAAAATTAATAAAACACTATATTACAAAAACTAAAGCTAACATATAAAAAATAAATAAGGATCCGAGCCAGTAGTCCAAACTGGTGAAAGACTCCCCCCAGATACATACAGATTAACCAAATAAACCATCCAGGGAAAATTAAAAACATACTAGCTTAGAAAATAGCATATTTTGGATTTTAAAAAAGCATTTTGAACTATAACTACAAAAGGAAAAATACCTACTAGAGATAATATAGTATAAAATAAATACAAAAAAAAATATTACAATAAAGGAAACACGTCCTGATATAACCAACAACTCCATGTACATGATAGATGGTTGAAAGGGGCTTGCTACAAAGAAAAGTAGCAAACACATTAATTAAAAAAAAAAGTTATTTATTGAATTGTTAATGAATTGAATTATCATTAAAACCCAAGACCTAAGGGTCTTTTATGTTCGGACATGCGCTCTATTATAACTGACCAGGTTGAACGGGACGGGCCTCACCAAAACTTTATTTTTTTTTTTTTTAAATTGAATTGCATTAGCAGACGTGGTGTTGTTTTCAGATGATGCATTTTCGAGAAGGCACAAGCCAGCTAAGTTGAATCTCCTTTTCATTTTAATTAAGTATTAGTAGATTATAATTAGTTTCTATTTGGTTATTAGGTCAACAGTTAATTACTAGCTAGAAATATTAGGATAAATTAGGGATAATAGTTAAAAAGATTTAAATAGGCCCAAGCGCCATGTGTATTTCAGATAAATTAGCTTCTATTCTGTAACACTGAAACTAAATATTGTTAATTACCTCTAGTATAAGCAAATCGCCTTTAACATTTGTTAATAATTGGTAGGAGTTTTAGTATAAATAAAAATATTAGTTAAATAGAATAATTAAACCCAGGTTGGCCTACTACGTGGGATCTTCATAAGCGAGGTGCAGTAGCCATATTTTTTTTCCTTTGTGTAATACTGGCATCTTCCATCCTTGAGCCGCGTGTGTACAAAATTAAATTTAATATTACTAGCTTAGTAGTAGGTGTAGTCAGCTTTTAACTATTGATATCTGATCATAATTGAAAATTTATATTAAAAAAAAGCCAAGTAATAATTTATCTTATGTTAATTTAGCATTAGACAGAGGGAACCAGAAGATAAATACTAATTATACGTCAACGGTAATAGGTATAAAATAAGGATAGAACAATTAGACAATATTTTTTTAAAAAGTTAAGATTTATAACTCGTATTTTAAAAAAAAAGTATTTGTAGCAAAATAAAAACAAATAAATCCACAATGCCACCGATTACCAGAATTCAGTCAGGGGAAGGAAAAGCGTGGAGTAAAACAACAGAAAAACATACTAAGGAAGGTACATCAAAACAGACAGAAAATGAGAGGAACAAAAGCCCTGGACTAAAAGATACACAAATTAAGGACAAAATTGAAACCATCAAGGACAAAATAAAAGTGAAGTCTGAATTAAATAAAGACAGAGAATAAAATAAAAGCAGCAACGAGAAAGAGATAGAAATACTGATGACCAGGTCGCAGTCCGGGGGAGGAAAAGCGTGGGCCAGGCCAGCTAGAAAAGATAGAACACCATACATGACAGAAAAGAACAAGACCTCAAGCCCTATAGTCAGAGTCAAAGAAATTAAGGACAGGGGAGAGACAATAAAGCAAAAACTGAAAGGAGGCTCAGAAATAAAAATGCAGTAAGCAGAAACAATAAAAGTGAAGACGCAGGAACCCGGACAGTTAACAAACAAGTAGAACACAGGAAAGATGACAACCAGGAAAACTCAAGCAAAAAAAGTCAGGAAACCAGAGGAGGAGAAAACAAAGACACCAACTGCAATATAAAGGAAACCAAAAACAGAATTAAAATCACGCAGACAGCTGGAACAGAAGCCACGCTGACAAAAACCTGGTAATATTGGAAAAAATAATAGAAAAAAAAATGAATCGACAAAATGCATAAACATAAAAATGGACTAACTATCACTTTAAACAACACAGAAAAAAGCAAGACCCTTGTTGCACCCACGTAACTTTAGGTGAAAACCCGGAGCATCATGGCCGTAACTTTTGTGAAACGTCATGGGGCTTCACTGATAACGTATTGGTTTGGTGGATACGGTAAGGTGTCTATTGATTATCTGCTAACGTTACTGTTGTGTTGTGTATCTGGTAATGTCTACATTTGATACATACATATACGCCACACAGGCAAACACTGTAGAAGTCTACTGGTAAGCGATGAACAGGTTCTCGATATAAATAGGCCACGCCCACTCCGGGGCTATTTCTAAATACGTGTTAAGTTCCCTGTCACCTCTGTAATATTAAGTGCGTGTGTTGGTTTAGTCGTTCACGCCACAGGTGCATACACACGAGTCATGAAGGGTTGTAAACGACTGGTGACATTTCATATGGGTTTATTCACGTCACAACACATTGATATGAAATACACATAGAATACCGTTCACAGCACAACACAAGATATAAATTACCACATAAGGACTGCGCACTCGGCAGCTACAATGATATCATAATACATGGCCTAGAGTACTCATATTAAACTCAGCGCTATAAAGAATCCTGCACTCAGCAGCTATCATGATTCATGGCCTAAAGTACTCTTATTAAACTCAGCACTATAAAGAATCCTGCACTCAGCAGCTATCATGATTCACGGCCTAAAGTACTCTTATTAAACTCAGCACTATAAAGAATCCTGCACTCAGCAGCTATCATGATTCATGGCCTAAAGTACTCTTATTAAACTCAGCACTATAAAGAATCCTGCACTCAGCAGCTATCATGATTCATGGCCTAAAGTACTCTTATTAAACTCAGCACTATAAAGAATCCTGCACTCAGCAGCTATCATGATTCATGGCCTAAAGTACTCTTATTAAACTCAGCACTATAAAGAATCCTGCACTCAGCAGCTATCATGATTCATGGCCTAAAGTACTCTTATTAAACTCAGCAATATAAAGAATCCTGCACTCAGCAGCTATCATGATTCATGGCCTAAAGTACTCTTATTAAACTCAGCACTATAAAGAATCCTGCACTCAGCAGCTATCATGATTCATGGCCTAAAGTACTCTTATTAAACTCAGCACTATAAAGAATCCTGCACTCAGCAGCTATCATGATTCATGGCCTAAAGTACTCTTATTAAACTCGGCATGATAAAGAATCCTGCACTCAGCAGCTATCATGATTCATGGCCTAAAGTACTGTACACTGCAGTTATAAACACTTCCACAATAATTCAAACTGCAGTTTCATACTACGCTGTACCCACAGCGAAAAATCCGTCGACATTTTAAATTCAGCACTGTACAGGCATTTCACCCTTCCCAAAAACACTGTCTTCCTCCCCGGTCAAAACGCCCGGAACACTCTCCCCAGATAACACACTCGTTCCGCTCAAAAGCAGTCACGAGACTTCCTCACGGTCAACACAACTCAGTCAATAAATCATCTGCGGGCTAGCCGCGAGCTATTCTCGCTCCGCTCAAACCTTACAGAATAAATATATCTCACACTTTGAGATGATCAGCGTTTTTCCACGCTATCTGTAATCTGTCTCTCGAAACTACCACGAGATATTTTCAAAACAATTCAACAGACAACAAGCAAACAAGTGCTCCAACTCAGAATCTATCTTGACTACTAATATACTCAGATTTACGTCCCTTACACCAGTTCTATTCTTATCATCTTACCTCACCCCCAGAGAAAAAAATTGATTCTATCAATTTTTTGACAAATACATTCCCCAAAACCAAAAAAGATTAAGAGGACAATGAATCTCTAACATATGCGTATAAGAATTACCTTAAGTTAAGTTAAAATAAGACATCTACAAAATATAAGCATTAAGTGAAATGTAAAAATGAAGTATCCAATGTAATCAATTAAGCATACCAAAAAATAATGCATTACAAAACCAAGTTAAGTGAATACAGAACAATTAAATAGGAAACAACCGATAGTAAAAGAAAAGACAAGATCAAGCAAACGAAAAATGATCCGTAACAAAAGTAAGTATGAAATCAGAATATGAGGAAAAAACAATAATATTACATTCAAACAATTTGTTATATGTAAAATAATTACAAATATCACAAGTAGCTACACTATATTAAGTTATACCATTAAAGTAACAATACATAGAATGAAAGTATAAGAAGCGAAAGAAGAAGTATACAAGGAGAATGAAGTGAAACGTAAATAAAGCACGAAATGTAAACAAAACATGAAACCATACTGAAAAGACAACAGAAAAGAAGGAATGGAATGAAGAATAATCAACAAAGACAGATAGAAAGCAAAAGGTATAAATATAGAGAAAGTTGGTAAAAATATATACAAAGAACTATTTAGATGAACAACGTATTTCAAAATAAATACAAAGACGATCGAAAAGCACAAAAGAAAATAACAAAGTATTCTTATACTAATACTACAAAAAAAATAGTTTATAACTAAACAAAACATAATCAGTAATTTAACCAAGTTATACAAGTTATACATAATCA
The DNA here is from genome assembly GCA_024509875.1 of Oreohelix idahoensis. Taxonomy (NCBI): domain Eukaryota; kingdom Metazoa; phylum Mollusca; class Gastropoda; order Stylommatophora; family Oreohelicidae; genus Oreohelix; species Oreohelix idahoensis. The sequence continues at coordinate 781,984 of JAMPIV010009419.1, read as the reverse complement.
ACAATAAATTATCGCCACCACACAAACAAGTAATAGCATTGCTATAAGACCAACGCATAATCAAGCGCTAATACAACATAACATCCAAAACACAAAAAAAACTTTCTTTAACGAACTAACATTACTCTACATATCAAACATAGCACATAGTCAAACGCTAGGCATACACAAAAACAAAAATAAAAAATTACAATGTCTGGGAAAAAAAATATTTTCCAGAAAATTACATCACAGAGAAACACATAGGAAAAACACACTATTACCAACATACAAGTTTGCAAATACATGAAAACAACGTAATGTATGTTAAGCAAGAGCTTAAATCAGATCTCTAGATTTCTCAATCAAATAACAATATCAGCAACCGCTGTTAATTTTCTCTATACAGTTCAATTTAAACTTTTAAATATTTCCGGCTGACAATCACGTTCAGCTTAGCTATAGTGTTATTTAGTTATAAATTTATATCTATCTCCACCTGATATATTAAAAGTAATTATTGTAACATAACAACTAATGAGTTGTGCATAGCGCTAACAAACTCATCATGTACAAAACTATTCTAACCAACACATCTGTAAAACAAAACCAAAAAAAAACTGCAAGTTCTACACCAGAGTATAAAAGTCAATGATTATAAGGTGTAAATAGGCATAGGTTTGTAACCAGTAAGGTTAAATATAAATCTGCTCATTGCATTCATCAATAGTAAACAACGCGTCACTACCATCTAACACACTACATATTATCCAAAATACAATAGTATAAAAATAGCATCGAAATGAACTAATTTATAATTAAAACAGTCATACATATCAAGAAAAACAATAGAAATCAAGTGATGCGTAAAGATGATATATAACAACCTATAATGATCTATGCAATAGAATACATTAACATCTTCTGTCCTAATAAACAAACAAAACAAAAAAGAATCAACCGCAAAAAAAAATCTCCATAGGTCTTGCCGACATCTCATAAACACTAGGGGTAACACGTCGAATGCATAGTTAGCACGCTGATATCTTCTGCTTGAACACTCACTCGGGCACAATGTTGACCTATATTCTTGCCGCTACCGTAAACAGAAGCGCTGACCCTTATCGAGAAGTCGTCTCTGTTAAAAAATACAAACGAAAATTTCCATTTTAATGAATGGTGAAATTTACTACGAACAACGGAGAGGTTAAACAAACAATTACCCCGCACTGTGGTCCGTGTGGAAATCTGGTCACTTCACGATGTCATCGACTCTTCCTTTAAGTTCACAACAACGTGCTGCTCTTTCAAAATCAGAAACATAACAAGCAGTAGTATTTGTGACATCATTATCATTGCTACTTTGGTTAATAACAATGCTTCTAGGCTCATGTCGAGCAAAATTAGCATAATTGCACTTATTATTCGTCGTTTGATCAAAATATTTATCATCATTTCCTCTTTGTTTGAGACTATTATTATGTCTATAATCCCAGTTAGACTTGTTATGATTAACGTTTCTACTCCGCACAAAAAATCTGTCAGAAAAATTATTGCACGACTGAAAACTCTTCTTGTATTTGTCTGTATCATTATTTTCAAAATTCTGAGAATTAAACTGTTGAGATACATTAATTTGTCTCTTATCTCTCTGAGAAGGAAAATTATTATCATATGAATTTCCTTGGTACTTTCTAACCTTAGAAACATCTCTCCTACAAAAACTCTTTCCATTCTTTTCTTTGACAATATGCTTGTTTGCAGTATCATCTGCAGATCTATAAGTATCTTTATCGTTACGCCTATAATGGGTTTCATCCTTGGAACCACTACTTATAACTTTATCCCTTGTTATCATCTTCTGAGAACTTCCAAAATCAGTTACTCTTTTAATCTTTGGGCTTTTAGCTTGCAATCTATCAGGACTGACTGTTACCTTATCATTCTCTCTATTACACTGCCGCCAAGAATTGTTGCTATTGCAAGAAGAATCAAAAGATCTTCGAAAGTTATATTTCTCTCGAAAAGATATTTGTCTATCACATCTAACCTTTCTATCAGCAAAGATTGTATAGGGCTGGATCTTTGATTTTTTAACCTGTTGGTAAACAACTTTCTGTCTAGCATTGTCCACATTTACAGAAGACCATATTCCGCTGTTAAAAATAACATCGAGTAGACCCTCTACCCTTTTTGTACTTTCTGCAATTTCAACATTTTTTTGTGAAATTTCTTCCCTTAATTTCCTATTTAATATGTCAAATGTCAACACTTTACTTCTCTCCTCTGTTAACAATCTCTCAATCTTAATCATCTCCTCTCTCTCAGTCGTTAACTCTTCTAATTTGTCTTTCTCATCCTTTTCTTCATTTACACTTAGTTGTCGTGGTTCATTCTCACTATCCTCATCATTCATTAGTTCTTCAACTTCATTCGGAAATCCAGTATAATTCTCTTCTTCAATACCAGAATTTACTTTATTCAACAAATCAAGAAGTGTGTTTGTATACGACCTATCACGGTCAGTTGTCTCAGCTTCCAATTTACTACACCTCTCTTTGTTTTCCTGAAGTTGTTGCTTGAGATCACTTACTTCACTATCTCTATAATGCACTTGATCTTCCAAATCTTTAACTTTGCCCAATGCAGCATCTACCGCCGCTTGCAATTTAGTAAGTTCCGTGTTTGACTTATCTAGATCATTTGTTAGTCTCGACACTGTTTCTCTTAATTCCTTCTTTTCGGCAATATCCTGTAGAAAATTGGCTCTTTCATGTAGAGCATTTTGTTTGATGACTTTCATACGCTCCTGCTCTTCCAACTGTTCATGAAGAATGTCATTATAAATTATAACTTTTAACTCCTCATTTCGTAACTCCTGTTTCTGATTGTTAGGAATGTCGTTGTAAATTATATCGTATATCACCTCTGTCATATAATCATGTCCAGAATCAGTATGCTTGTGCAAAAATACCCGAAGGTAATGCACCAAATCCGCCAAATGCCTAGCCATCATTAAGTGAGGAACGGAGTAAAAAGTATCCTCAGCAAAACCCCTTAGGGCCCATGCCACTCCAACCAAAAAACGGTCCATCACAAATCCCTCTAATCGTGGGCCTCGCAATCTTTCAAAATGTCTACCTCCCTCAAACATATATTGCAATATAGGCTTCATATCTTCTGGATCATCATCAGAATCCATGGTGATTCAATCAACTCTCTATCCTTCACAGTTAAATAACTATACCAGCAATTGCAATTATTTACTAACTTTGTATCCCCAATTCCTCTTCAAAGAACCTTAATAACACCATATTCACATGAGGGAAGACTACATATATCATACAACCATCAATACTTAGCATCAATACTAAATCCTAATAATTTTTTTTTTTCTTAACCAGCGGCACTTGGGCTTTCAGCCCTTCGGCCCAATGACATGTCATTGCGAGGCTGGGGAACCTGAGGACTTTCCTTCCAACCCGGTCAGGAGCTTCGCTCCTTCCCATCCACAGAGGGTTTATCACAGGAGCCGTTCAGGTTATTCAGTCAAATTTCCGGTCGTAACATTTCTTCAAACGCTGACGCCCGGGTTTGAACCATGAACACCTAAATCCTAATAATATGTCTATATAGAATTAGACAACAAAAACAACCGATTTTAACAGTATAGGAGATGCAAAGCACAGGAAGGCTCGTTGACATAGTTAAGGCGACACAGTTCACATAACAAAAAATAACCACTTATCTTGAATGAAAACTCTCCTGTTCCTTTCCGTTAACACCCTGGATATCACAAAGTTCACTGGTAAAACATTCGACAACAGAAAGGCATTGGAACTTGACACCTTGATTCCGCTCAGGTCCTCGATTCAGCACGCTACGTGCTAACACACCGCACAGGAAAGCAGGAAATGGGTCACCGTCTGTCAATTTCGTTGAAAGGAGGTACACCGCTCGTTCATACTGCCAGATGATTACTTGTACTGGTATACAGACGCCACTGTATATCATGACATCTCATAATCTTGAGTAATAAATTCCTTGACTTGCGACTGTCACTTGAGTTAACAGTTCCCAGTTTAACTGATACTGAATAAGTTTTCCCTGGGCCTGGATACAGCTCTCAAATGTGATGTCTGTCTTTCATATACTAACGCCACTCAGGCTACACGCTAACACTTGTGAATTAATATCACGCGAATTTCGCGGGTGTCAGATCCTATTAAACTAGCACACCACTGTTGCACCAACGTTACTTTAGGTGAAAACCCGGGGCATCATGGCCGTAACTTTTGTGAAACGTCATGGGGCTTCACTGATAACGTATTGGTTTGGTGGATACGGTAAGGTGTCTATTGATTATCTGCTAACGTTACTGTTGTGTTGTGTATCTGGTAATGTCTACATTTGATACATACATATACGCCACACAGGCAAACACTGTAGAAGTCTACTGGTAAGCGATGAACAGGTTCTCGATATAAATAGGCCACGCCCACTCCGGGGCTATTTCTAAATACGTGTTAAGTTCCCTGTCACCTCTGTAATATTAAGTGCGTGTGTTGGTTTAGTCGTTCACGCCACAGGTGCATACACACGAGTCATGAAGGGTTGTAAACGACTGGTGACATTTCATATGGGTTTATTCACGTCACAACACATTGATATGAAATACACATAGAATACCGTTCACAGCACAACACAAGATATAAATTACCACATAAGGACTGCGCACTCGGCAGCTACAATGATATCATAATACATGGCCTAGAGTACTCATATTAAACTCAGCGCTATAAAGAATCCTGCACTCAGCAGCTATCATGATTCATGGCCTAAAGTACTCTTATTAAACTCAGCACTATAAAGAATCCTGCACTCAGCAGCTATCATGATTCATGGCCTAAAGTACTCTTATTAAACTCAGCACTATAAAGAATCCTGCACTCAGCAGCTATCATGATTCATGGCCTAAAGTACTCTTATTAAACTCAGCACTATAAAGAATCCTGCACTCAGCAGCTATCATGATTCATGGCCTAAAGTACTCTTATTAAACTCAGCACTATAAAGAATCCTGCACTCAGCAGCTATCATGATTCATGGCCTAAAGTACTCTTATTAAACTCAGCACGATAAAGAATCCTGCACTCAGCAGCTATCATGATTCATGGCCTAAAGTACTCTTATTAAACTCAGCACTATAAAGAATCCTGCACTCAGCAGCTATCATGATTCATGGCCTAAAGTACTCTTATTAAACTCAGCACTATAAAGAATCCTGCACTCAGCAGCTATCATGATTCATGGCCTAAAGTACTCTTATTAAACTCAGCACTATAAAGAATCCTGCACTCAGCAGCTATCATGATTCATGGCCTAAAGTACTCTTATTAAACTCAGCACTATAAAGAATCCTGCACTCAGCAGCTATCATGATTCATGGCCTAAAGTACTGTACACTGCAGTTATAAACACTTCCACAATAATTCAAACTGCAGTTTCATACTACGCTGTACCCACAGCGAAAAATCCGTCGACATCTTAAATTCAGCACTGTACAGGCATTTCACACTTCCCAAAAACACTGTCTTCCTCCCCGGTCAAAACGCCCGGAACACTCTCCCCAGATAACACACTCGTTCCGCTCAAAAGCAGTCACGAGACTTCCTCACGGTCAACACAACTCAGTCAATAAATCATCTGCGGGCTAGCCGCGAGCTATTCTCGCTCCGCTCAAACCTTACAGAATAAATATATCTCACACTTTGAGATGATCAGCGTTTTTCCACGCTATCTGTAATCTGTCTCTCGAAACTACCACGAGATATTTTCAAAACAATTCAACAGACAACAAGCAAACAAGTGCTCCAACTCAGAATCTATCTTGACTACTAATATACTCAGATTTACGTCCCTTACACCAGTTCTATTCTTATCAACCCTATTAAATGAACTAAAGAGTAACCCAAAAGAAGTACAACTCGCACATAGGATAAAGGCACAGATTGAGTTGATCGAGGAGACTCGAAAATTCGTTATCAAAGGAGTCGATTTAAACCTAACTGAAGAGGAGATCCGCAATAACATAATGAAAGAAAACCAACAAACAAAGATAGAAAAGATAAAAAGAATAAAAACTAAAGAGCAAAAGATTACTACAGTGGTAGTGCTAAGTATAAAGGGTACAGAAATATTCAAGCAGATCAAACTCCACCAGAGAGTCAAAATGACAGAAATATTCATTCCTAGCATTATACAATGCACAAACTGTCAAGGCTTTAGCCATACACATTATGTGTGTAAAAGAGCGACAAGGTGTAGTTTCTGTGCGGGAGCACACATACATGCGAACTGTACAATGGCTAAGGAGGAAATAAAATTATAAACTAGAAAACAAAAACAGAAAATGCGCAAACTGCCATGGTAATCACAGTGCCAGGTATCAGGGGTGCCCAATCTACCAAGAGACAAAATACATATTAAAAGAATCACTAGTAACAAACGCATCATTCTGGCACATAAAAGAAAGACAGAAAACAAAGCACCACCTCCAAAACTCCCAAGAAAGCATCATTAAGAAACAAATACAACAAATAACCAGTGAAGTGAAAGACATAAAGGAAAAAATCCAGAAAGAAGATAAAATTAAAACACTCATAAACAGTAAAGAAGATGACAACACAGAGGAGACAGAACAAAACCTCATCCAAACCAGACAGGTACTAGAAGAAATAAAAACAGCACAACAGGCAATAAAGAGAGACCTAAATAAATAGCAGAGATAAAAGAAGCTAATGAAGAAATCCTTTAAAAAATAGAGGTAGAAAGAGCTATTTTGACGGACGAAAAAAGAGAAAAGAATAAAATGATAAAAAATCAGGACAACACAGAAAGTATAGAAGAAAAAATTAAGGAAACAGTGGAACTACTCCTACCATACCACGTAGAAAGAGTTCGGAGTAAAATGGTTACTTGGAATGATGAGTTTGTGGAGAACATCAGAGATAGTGAGCAAAACCAAAAAAAGTAGATCCCCTATCAAAGAACCTAATAAAAACAATAACATAGCTAAGCTAACCAAACTAAATGGGGACCAAAGACTTTAGAGCTATCAAAGTAGTTCAGTGGAACTGTAGGGGTGCCAGGAAGAACCTGATGTCTCTTATGGGACAGTATAAGGAGGCAAAACCCATCTTTGCAATACAAGAAACCCTCCTCAACACTAAACAGAAACTGAACTACCAAGGATATAAGATACTTAGAAATGATAGACCGGAGGGCAGAGGATGGGGTGTGGCCTGTCTAGTACATGAAGACTACACAATAATAAATTGGGAACAATTCAACACAGAAAATATTGAAGGAATAAGTGTAACGATAGACAGTGAACCATGAAACTTAAAAATAATTAACATGTATAGTCCCAAGGGCAAGATAACTGATAAAGACATAAACACTATTAACACACAGACAAAAGAACATTATTAGTAAGTGACCTAAAGGCACACCATGAGGCATGTGGTAACAACAGTAATGATACAGCAGGAAAAAGACTGTTGGATTACATTGAAAGTGCTGAGCTAATCATACTAAATGATGGCTCAGTGACAAGGGTTAACCCATGCAAAAATGCAGTAGCTTGTATTATAACACCAAACCTAGCCTCTGCTAAATGGGAAGTGCTGAATGACTCCAGCTCAGACCACTTACCCATAGAAATAAACCTAAACGACAAATACAGAACTAGTCCAAGAAGCTCCAAACCTACATTCAACTTCAAAAAAGCAAACTGGGGGTTCTTCCAATTGGAACTACCTTGTAAGTAAACTAAGCATAGAACAAATTGAATCTAACATTGTAGATATATTTACAGAAAAACTAACAAATGAGATTTTTAAAATAGCAATTGTCGTGAATTAATCAGATAGGTAATAGCTGTTTATAGCCCTGTCTGAACAGAGGTGATAGTGTTGACAATGTGAAAGTAAGGGGTAAGAAATAGTTTTATCACTAGGTGATCGTGTAAGAGAAAGGACAATCTCTGGATAGAATAATTTATCTAGTCCAGCCTATCTGGACGACTAACTTTAAATCAGACGTACTTTCTCTCCCTGTAAGAAATACAAGTTACACTGCACTCACATGCGCACAATTGTGACAAATACGCACGAACGTAAAAACAAACTATGAATAACATATAATGAATAGGGGTTGACCGACACGGTAACTAAAGGTTAATTAAGTTTATTATCAATAGAAAATAACAACATAAATCATATACATAAATAGATCATGGTTTACAGACAAATGAAAATTAATCAAATAGGTTCTCCCCTCTGGTATGTAATGTTATGATGTATGTATATAAGCATTACCTCGTCATCTACACAAGCACACACATGTTTCAGAAAGCACTCAGTATAAGCATGTTCAGTTCGTAGCCATGTTTATTTACAGAATATCGTACATGTCAAGATTCGCATTATATTACAATGTGTGGTTCGTACTTTAATGTATTCATATTACATCCCCCCTTTTTTGAAAAAAAAAATGTGTGCAAACATTTCCAACGAAATGTTTCATGTGAGAAAGGATAAGTATGTGTAATGCTCAGTGTGAGTATATATGTCACTGTCTGTATCGGCTGGGAGGTGTCACTGTACGGCCAGAACGAGTGGTGTAAAGTGCTGGTGGTTCTGCGGAAGTCCCTGGTTTAGCTTGAGTTGGTTGTGATTTCGGCCTTGGCGCTTGTTGGTTTTGTGGGGCACCAAGGTCTGGAGTTACTGCATTGTCTGTTGAAAGCATGGGAATTCTCTGTTCTGTTGTATTCTGTGGGATTTCTCTTATGTCCACTCTGTTTCGCCTCAGGAGGTTGCTGCTGCTGTCTGGTCTTAAAGTATAGCTCCTGGGTTCAGGGTTTCTGGAAATGATTGTTGCTTTTGACCATGTGTCATTGTTGTGGTTGTAGGTAGTTACATGCTGACCAGGATATAATGGTGGTAAGTCTTTAGCACATTTGTCATAGTTGGATTTCTGAACTTGCTGACGATGCTGAAGTTGATCATATGTGCTGTCTCTATGTTGTGGACGGAAGTGGACCTTAGATGGTAGGAGGTCTTTAATTCTTCTATCAAACATAAGTTCTGCTGGACTGTCGATCTTACTGTCTACCGGTGTTGTTCTCCATCTCAAGAGTGCTAGGTGTACATCCTCTGTTCTTGTTTTCTTCATGATTGACTTGATAGTTTGTATCTGTCTCTCAATGAAACCATTAGATTTAGGGTATCTAGGTGATGATGTTGTGTGTTTGATCTTCCAGTCCTTAGTGAAGTTTCTGTATGCTTGACCTGAGAAATGTGGACCGTTGTCTGATCTAATTTCATCTGGGATGCCAAACATGCTGCAATACTTCTTTGTAATGTCTGCAATAACAGCTGATGGTGAGGGTTGTGGAAGTTTCTCAATGATGGGAAATTTGCTGTAGTAATCAGCAATAATAAGATAGTCATTATTGTCGATTGAGAAAATATCAGTTCCTATAATGCTCCAAGGGCTCAATGGTATGTCTGATGGTATGAGAGGTTCTCTGCACTGCCTATTTGCATGTTCTTGGCAAATTGAACAGTTTTTACATAGTGTTTCTATGTCCTTGTTTATCTGTGGCCAGTAAACATCTTTCTTTGCTCTCAGTTGTGTCTTCACAATACCAAGGTGACTATTATGGAGCTGTTTAAGGATGATATCGCGTTGTGTTTCTGGTACAACAATGCGATTTCCTTTAAGGATCAGACCATCTTCGATGCTTAACTCGTCCCTCATCGAGTAGTATGGACGGATGTGTGTTGGAACTTCCCTGATAGAGCTTGGCCATCCATGGTATATCAGTTCTTTGAGAGAGTTAAGGATAGGATCTCTCATTGTGTCTTCTCTGATGTGTTCAAGCCTATTATCGCTAAACTTGACAAAATCAACTTTGATGTTTGGGGTAAGATCTGCTGTCTTGTTGGGGTTTGGTAGTCTGCTGAGAGCATCTGCAAGACCTATATCCTCTCCTGGGATATACTGAATATTAAAATCATAACCTTGTGTTTCCAATAACAGAGCTTGTAGTCGTGGTGGTGCTGAAGCTATTGGTTTTTTATGAATCATCTCAAGTGGCTTATGATCTGAGAGAATTGTAAATGGGCGGTTGAAAAGAAATGTGTGGAAGCGTTTGATTCCAAAACGTACAGCTAGCATTTCTCTTTCAATGTTTGCAAGTTTCTTTTCGCCAGAACTTAATGATTTGCTTGCGTAAGCTACAGGACGAAGTTCTTTGGCATAGTGTCCTTCAGGATTTTTGTCTGGTTGCAAAAGTGCTGCTCCTAGGCCTTTCAGACTGGAATCAACCATGAGAAAAGTGGGTGCTTGCATGTCATAGTATTTCAAGCATGCATCAGATGATATGAGGGTCTTCAAGTGGTTGAATATGTATTGGTAGTCTTCTGACCATTCATACGGAGTTTCATTCTGTAGTAGAGATCGCAAAGGTTCTGCAGCAGCTGACAAATTTGGTATGAATTGTGCTAGGAAATTGACAGCACCTAAGAATTGTTGCAGTTCCTTCTTTGTAGCTGGTGTTGGCATGTCATGAATATCTTCAACCTTTTTAGGGTCTGGTTTTACACCATTCTGGGTGTACAGCAATCCAAAAAATTGTATCTCCGTTGCCTTAATTGTACACTTTTTGCTGTTGAATGTTAGCCCATTGGCCTGTGCTACATGCATCAAGTTAATCAAGTTACGGTCGTGTTCTTGTTCTGACCTGCCGCAGACTACAATGTCATCCGCAATAGCCACTGTACCAGAACATTGCTCAACAATGTTGTCAATCTTCTGTTGGAAGATGTCTTGTGATACATTCAAACCAAATGGGAGTCTCTTGAAACAATATCTGCCGAATGGTGTTCGAAAAGTTGTAAGGAGTTGACTTTCCTCTGCTATCTCAACACTCCAGTATCCGTGTACAGCATCTAGTTTAGAAAAATATTTGGCATTGTGGAATCTGTGAGTTATCTCTTCCACTGTATGCATTTTGTGTGGACAGCGCTTTAGACTGTTGTTTAAGTGTTTTGGGTCAAGGCAAACCCGAAGAGAACCATCCTGCTTCAGAACGGTTGTGATACTACTACACCAATCAGAATGCTCTTCAACCTTTCTAATAACATCATTCTGCACCATCTTTTCTAGTTCTGTGGCAAGTTTCTGTTTAACATGTATAGGATACTTTCTAGGTGGGTCTATCTTTGGCTCAGCGTTGTCTTTTAAAAAGAATCTTGCCTTTCCTGGAAGTTTGCCTATTCTGTCGAACTGTTCTGGGAATCGCTGTTTAAGGTCATCTACTCCAGTGACGTGTAGAGTAAGATGTTCTTTTTTGTCAGCTTTAATGTTGTTAATAGTTACCACACTCAGCTTTTCGCACATTGGTAAACCCAAAATTGCAGGTCCTTCAACATCTACCAAGTAAAATGTTGACGATGTCCATTCAGAGTCTCTGTATAAACATTCAAGTGTTACTGCTCCGAAACAGTCTATACTTGTTCCATTGTAAGCTCTTAGCTTTGTCCTGCCACTCCTACTTTTTACATCCCTTGTGGGAAATCCTTGCTTATCCACCTTGTCAGGCATGATCTGTCTGAATATTCTTAAGGGTAGAGTGTTACCTTGGGCACCTGTGTCTATCTTGAACCGAATATATCTTTCTTTGTGCCTTTTAAGTCCTGGTATTCGGAATTGTACTTTGCAGAAAGCCTGCGTTCTCTTTGGTTCATTACTGAAAGATAGTATCTTCACAGTATCAAATGTGGAAGGATCACTTTCTTCACTGGAGTCAAGGTCCTCAGTCATCATAAAGTGTGTTTGTTTTGATGACTCTCTGCTGTGAAAGTTGTGTTGAGCACTGTCTTGTTTCCTCTTGAAACATAATTTTATCCAGTGGCCCCTCTTTCTGCAGTAATGACATGTAGAGTCTTTAGCTGGACAGTGGTTTTGTATGTGGTTTAGGCCACAACATTTACACATAGCACCTCTGCTTGTGTTGTGTTTTTCTTGTTGCTTCGAACCAGTTGCTTTGTTTTGTTTGGGTTTATAGCTTTTTACTGCATCCACCTGGGCTGTTACTGTACCTTGCTGAATTTGTTTAATGTTTAGTGCTTGTGCCTCGTGTTTCCTGCCTTCATCCAGAAGTTGTTGTAAATTTAGTGTATCACTCTGGCTCAGTATCCATTTCTGGAACTCTGGCATTGGTGTGCTGAGAAGGATCTGTTCGATAATTCGCTCTTTTTCTTCTTCTTTGTTAAATTTACATACACTTGTTTTCTCCTTGATGCGAGTGAAGAAATCATCTAAACTTTCATCAGGTTTCTGTCGCAGGTGGTGAAGTTCTAATCTTGCCGCTCTAAAGTTCGTGTGCTTTATTATCAGACGTTTTTCAAATTCGTCCAATATGGCTACGGGGTCGGTCGCTGACTCAACAGGCATGGCGGTAGCAAAACTGTTGTAAATTTTCAAACCTTCATCGTCCAATGCTTCTAGGATATATGGAGTTAGGGTTTGTCCTTCCAGACCAGTGGTCTTGGAATATAGATCTATGCGTTGGCGCCATAACAAGAAAGCTTCACTCTTATCGTCTTGACCGGCGAATCTCATTTGCGGTGCGTTGCGATATTGTTTCGCCGCCATGGCTGACTTCGATGACGAAAATTAGCCGAATACTGTACTCACGTGTTATCGTGTAGCTGTTTTGCGTCAGTCCGGTATCGACCGCTGCCACCATGTAATGTTATGATGTATGTATATAAGCATTACCTCGTCATCTACACAAGCACACACATGTTTCAGAAAGCACTCAGTATAAGCATGTTCAGTTCGTAGCCATGTTTATTTACAGAATATCGTACATGTCAAGATTCGCATTATATTACAATGTGTGGTTCGTACTTTAATGTATTCATATTACATGGTAAAGGAAAAGAAAGAAGATCCCAACAGAGGTTAATTAACCCAAAAGATCAAAAAAAGTTAACAACAAGTTATGAGATAGTCAGTATGGGAAAAGAACAGGTTCTAAATGTAAGTTATCCCGTGACTACTCAGATTAGTGAGACAAAAAGAAGAAACCATATAAGTATACTGATGGTAATCAAAGACATAAGTTTCTTTCTCCGTTCATCCAATTCACATTCATTCAGTGGCCACTTTCAGATTTATGCTTACCCCAGTAGTTGTTGCAGGCATTCCAAGGAAATACACTAATAAGTAATAAGATGTATTGTTCAAATTGAGTTGTGCCGAATCAAGCCCCAGATTCGCCGTAATTGCTGACTGCAAATTTCACGGGAATCGCTAGAGTCGGTGATTTAATTTGTCCTGGATACAATAAGTTATCTCTGCCTTCAGTTGGTGGGAGTAAGGTTCATTCGTGGTAATCGCCGATGTAGGATGAATAAAACCATAGATAGTTCCTAGGTGTCTAGCTTCAATTGGCTGATACACTAGGTTAAGTTACACAAATGTTGCTGACAATATATTTTGCCACAGCTGGCCGATGAGATTGATATAAATAAATCTGGTAATAGTTCTGGTCCAGTTAATATTATAATTAATGTTTCTATTCTGGTTTCTCTCATGAAAAAATGAGGGAAAAGGACCGCACAGGTCACAGCAAGAAGCTCATTAAATATATCTGGATGCTTATATGATATTATAAGTTCATGTGATCGTAAGTTCATATGGCCATAAGAAAACCAGCCAGTACTCAGGTTTTTTTTTTTCGTACGCCCGCTAATACTCGAGGCGAAATCTCAGGTTATTTTTAATGTCTAACCTGATATTGATTTTTACGTGAATATCCTATTTTCTTGTGCAGAGACAAGTGTCCCTCGCCATTCAGGCAGATACTCGCCGTTTTCGGAGGTGTACTCAGGTTTGATCAGCCTAGATTAAAGGAAAGAATATATAAACATGTAACCAAATTATCAATATCATATCTAACACGTGTTAAAATAGGATCTCTTCACCGCTGTTATAAATTAGATTTAAAACACACGTGGCTAGCTTAACCTGTCGTTTATTTAACGCGTGATTTTTTTTTTTTTTTTTTTTTTGCGTACGCCCGCTAATACTCGAGGCGAAATCTCAGGTTATTATTTTATGTTTAACCTGACATTGATTTTACGTGAGTATCCCTTTATTTCTTGTACAGAGACAGGTGTCCCTCGCCATTCAGGAAAATACTCGCCGATTTCGGAGGTACCCATTGCAGCTGGGTCGGCTCAGGAGCCGCCAGTCCCTGGTCGATGACACTCCTTCAAATGTTCTCGCCAGGTCTCGAGTTAATCCAGTCCAAATCCCGGTCGACGAAAAATCCTCAAATGCCGTCGCCCGGGTTTGATCCTGTATCACCCGGTCGCCAGAGCGGTGTTGTAACCACTACGCTAGCGCGGCTCCCTAACGCGTGATATGAACGCTAGTCATTCACAAAATACATAGAATGGATATCAGTAAATAATATATGCCGTCAGTAGACAGTTATTTAGTGTATGCACTAGTCAATTTAAAACATCTCTTACTGGGAAATTAGCGAGTAATTAAATTTACTTTACGGCTGGAAAATTTAGCTATAAGTTATTTAATTAGCCCAGAAAATCTCAGTGAAATATAATGAAACTTTAAACACACTAAATCACTTAAGGCTAGAAATATAAATTACCGCAATCAGAAAAATGAAACACTCCACGAAAATCTAATAATTTTCACTCTGTACGAGAAATACTAGAATATTCGAGTGCAGTGGTTTTTGATGTTATTGTATGGTTGTTATGTTACCTAGTGTACTGGATGAGGTCAGCTGTGAAGGCTCCTGAGATAAAAGTTTATGTGAGTACAGAAGGCCTTTCTGCTACCACTTACGACCTCAAACAGACCTATTCTACTATAATGAATGTTAGCTACGTTAAAAGTCTAGGGTACTGAAATGTAATGTGTAGGTAATAAAAAACACAGACACACACATGTAAATAATAAGTCTAATAATATTAATAATAAACTGTTTGATGGATGTGGCGTGTGTAGATGATGATCAATACTGGCTCGCACAAATCAACCAAACGCCACTGGTTACAGTTCCCTGACATTTAATAGGACGTTCACATACATGTCCTGGATATCACACATCTAGTCAACATACTGAACTAACTACTTAGGCTAACACTGTCTGTAAGGCATAGCGACCTACAGTCTTCATACACAGTCTCTCCGACTACACAACAACAATGTACAGAATGTCCCTTGGTGCGGTATATACTCTTCGCACAACTTCTTCAAACAACTCTACGTGCGGAACAAACACCCTCGCACTAATACAACACCATCCAGGTGTATATCACATATCATTTGTGATGGGCGGCATGAACATCGCCATATAGGTTCCAAGAATCCTCTCCAGGCGGGAAAATACACTTCGCCTGTACTTTATCTATTCCAGCTACAAGGCGGGAAACGCGTCGCCTTACTCCTCCGTAGCTCCAAGGTGGAAAAACGTCACCTTATAATGTTCTCCTTGAACATACTTATATGGCTCCAACAGGAGCGTCTCCAGGCGAGAAACACATCGCCATTAATAAATAAGTGGATAGAATCTATCACAGCATAAATATCATAATCACAACTATGGATCCTTTCAGTCACAAAAATACGAGCGCTCAGCTCGGCTGTCAAACACAGAATCCCACAGTCACACCAGACTTGTGTTCACTACATGCTTTCTCCCAACGCATGCACGAGTCACATGATGTTGACATAAAGTCAGACATGAACTCAGTAGCTGAGTTACACTTCACCAAGTGTTAACAACAGTTCAGTGACTCTTAACGCCAAACACTATCATCAATCATACTCATGAAACTGTTCTGTGACATCCACCCCCCTCTCCAGATGGAAAACGAAGTTTTGCACCAAAGAGTACAAGCCCCAGAGTCCGCTGGGAGGACAACATTAGACAATCTTTGAAGGACCAAGGACTAGAATGGAACCAGGCC
Organism: Oreohelix idahoensis; assembly: GCA_024509875.1. Taxonomy (NCBI): domain Eukaryota; kingdom Metazoa; phylum Mollusca; class Gastropoda; order Stylommatophora; family Oreohelicidae; genus Oreohelix; species Oreohelix idahoensis. The sequence continues at coordinate 765,923 of JAMPIV010009419.1, read as the reverse complement.
AGGAGGAAGACAGCCGATAGAAAAGTCTGGCGCTCTCTCTTCCAAACCTCTACACCTCACGGTAGAAGGGGAACGACTAAGTAAGTAAGTAAGTAAGAGTACAAGCCACAGAACCCCTCATGTACCAACACATTGTTGGATGCAAACATACGGTCTTACTGAAAAAGTTGTCATATTACTGTGACTGGAACATATATACAGTAAACGATGGGTGAGTCACACTCTAACCCATCCCACAGTTCTCCAAACTACCTCTCACATGGCGCAAATGCTACCACATACTGTCATACCATTCCACTAATGGAGACAAATTAAATACTTGAATGCAATTTCATAACAATAAATGCTATTTAGATCCATTCCAAAAAAAAAAAAAATTATGTAAATGCATAGAAATACATGCCAGTTCACAAAATTTCCCAAAGTCAGTTATAACTTAAGTGACTATTATTCTACAAAGTATGGTGGTGTTTTGTCTACACCTGGCACTCATAATAGCATAAGATAGACATCAGCTATGCTTTCATCAGAATTACATTACTGAAAACAAAATAATTACCATTACATTGTCACAGCAAGTGTTACAAAAAATATTACATCTCACTGATTCTCTTTTGGTTCACACAAAAAAATGTATCAAACTAGTTTATCCATTACCATTTCACAATTACAGCAGAACTATCAATCAATTCCAACCAATTTTAAACAAACTATATAGGTGTATGCAATTACACAATCGTTTTGAAAAAATTTCGCATCTCAGCTACTTTTATCCAAAATAAATCATTGCGCAAAAATTATCAACAATTTTTCTCAAAAATGTAAAGTCTAACCCACAGTAGTACCTCAGTTAGGTACAGTATAGAAAAATATTTAACAACCAACCAAGTTGCTCTACCACTATGTGTATCTGTAAAGTTCTGGCAGACAAATATAGCACCTTCTTCACTGCTTCCTACTCCTCAAGGACTATGCTCATGTCAAGCATGAGTTTTCCAGCAACTAGACTCTCTAAGGAAAACACAATTGGATATTTCCACTCCTCTCTCTCACTGTAATCCTTACTGCAGAGGACTATCACAACAGTATAGCACATTCCATTTACAATAACTGCAATATAAATTGCAATCATCAAGGGCATTAATTTAAACAAAAGTGTCATGCATTCAGCCATGACTTCATAAATATTTATATCTCCAACTAATGAGGCAGTTTCTCATTCACATATCTGAAGTTGCCCAAGACTTTGTCATAACAATGTGAAATGTATGAAGTCAATTCATATAAAATCCATCTGCACCATGATAAGATTACCTAAACCAAAACTTTACATTCAATACAATATAACATAACTAAACAACTAAGAACATCAGCAACAAAGCAATGTGCTCCAGCATCTGGTATTCTGTAACAATTATCATAGCATGAGATCACTATTAAAATACGAGACTGTAGACCATCTCAGCAACCTGTTGACCGATGTCCATGTCAAGACACTCTCAGTGATGGCATAAAGTGCTTCAAGTAGAGGCAATCCCAAGTTTACCTACACTACTGGGTACCTACCTTCTGGAAATAAAATAATTATCCAGATTAGGAAAGAAAATTTGGCCATTTCCCAAAATGCATTATTTCCTTTCATGCCACATTATACTCCACTGTCCATACCACTCAAACATTCTCTTCCGTGGTAAACATACATAAATGATGGACAGGGACATGATCTGAGAGATAAATCTAACATCCACGTTCTCACCCAACATACTGCGTCTTGACTATCACGGTAACAAATTTCCAATTCATATCATGGGTCACCAATCTCACTATCTTCCCATCAGCTCTCAACTATCTTACAACATACAATGTGTCATACATCTAACACATCTCTTGCCAGCACTCAAGCAATTTCACCAACTATCACCACAAAGATCACAACAGTATCTCTAGATAGCATAATATCTTCAATAATGCAAAGAGATCATCTATGTTCCACTTATCCGATGGTAACCTCTTGATAGCATCAAACATTAATAATTTCAATGGCTCTTTACTTTTTGCTGCACTTTTGCCTTTGAAATTATACGCCAGTAATAACTCTAATTGGGCTGAAATTCCAGCACCTTCTCCCTTGAGACCATCTATTACTGTCTTCCAAACCTCTTTCTTAGCAGTTTCAGTAGCTTCCGTTACTGCTACTTTGGCTACAGATGTAGTATGCTCTATCTTAGCCTTTTTGCATTGAATTTCTGCCTCTCCAGTTTCCTCCTTCAAATCAGACAGATCTGAATCAGACGTAGTCTCGTGTTGCTCCTGCATAGATTTAACTTGATCCTTCAATGCTTCGGCTTGCTGCTCTAATCTTTGTTTAGCAGCCTTAAATTGCTCTTCTAGTGCTTGAACTTTAACAAAGTAACTCTTTTTCACAGCATTACATTTCTCCTTCCAACGATCTATCAGGACCCTGCAATGTTGCTCTTTAACTTGAGTATTACCCCTACACTCAGTTAATATCCTGTTCTCATCCACCTTGAATTTATCATCTAATCTTTGAATACCATCTTTGTATTCCTTTACTAATCTCTGCTCAACAATCTTAAATTTTTCTTCTAATATTATACACTTTTCCTCTAAGGTTCCCTCTTCCTGAATCAGTTTGTCTATCTTTAACTGATCTTTGTCACACCAAAAACCCATTTTTGGCAAAAAGGCTCCTTGGGATGTGTAACATGTCTCTGCATGTACAGACACTGGAACACAAACTGGTTCCTCAGATGCTTTTATGGTTAGCTCTGTAGTCTTTGTACCACTCCTTTGGTTTTCTACCTGTGGTCTTACCATTTCCTTACTCTTGACTGAATCATTATCTATTCTACCCTTATCCGGTATCTTGACTTCGGTCACTGTCAATGACATCTCATTTGGAAATGAAGTGCTTTCCCAAGTGTCATCTGTCTGGACAGCAACATCATGCATCTCGGTTTGTACTGACACACTCCTTGTTTCAGTTTTAACCTTATTTACTGCTGGATTAGACTTCTTCTTCAAATCCGATTTAGGTCTCTCATATTGACTGCATTTTGGTTGTACCTTAGTCTCAAAGGTACTCTTCATTTTCAACTGATAAACTTTCACACTATCTCTCTTTCTTACTTCTATACGAGAGTTATACACCTCATATGCATCACCATTCCTTATTGCCAATGCCAACTCTCTCAGAGCTATCCTCCTCCTTCTGTTTTCACAGGTTCGACTACACTCTTGCATAGGCTCATCACATGATGATGAAAATGAATCATCCATGGAACCTGCAGAATTGCCCATGTCCAAATTCCCTTGAACAATAGATATAGCCTATGAAATTGTGGATAACACTATTTAATGAAAATAGTCCCACCTAAGACTCTTGCTGCAACAGCAAAGCAAGAAATACTAATGAAATAATGAATGCTTAAATAACCAATTACAAATGACTAACCTATAGAACTCATTCTCAATACTCATATATATCAAGGCATGCATAAAATATATAAATGATATCCAAGAAGACAAATGGATCTGATGATGATGAAATACACTACAAGTACAAGAAAAACAAACAATAACCCACAGGCGGGAGGAATAACAGATGAAAGTAAAAGAAAAATAGGTATAGGATTATACTACCACACCTGCAAACAAAACGACAATGATGGGAACTGTAATATGAACTTATTTACAGTGATAGTAAGAATTGACGCAAGAAAACCATATGTAAACACCACATGAGAAATACTATTATTTACACGACAATGGATATACAAACCAGACTTAAACAGCTACCACCAATAAATGTTCAAATAATTCCACGGGGCACTAGACACCGAGTCTCTCCAAGACCGGACTCCCATACACTGGAATTAATTTCACAAGACCTATAGATAGATCAATACAAATTCCTTCCGGGAAAGAAAGATGTATTAATCTCACACAAAAAATATAGCCAAAAATAAACGCAACGAATACAAACACTGCACAATGGATGACCACCAGAAAAAGCTTAAGTGGTATGTAAACAGAGAAGAGTATATGTTGCACGAAATAAATCAACTTATCTCTGAAGGAGAGTCTTGAATGGCAGGTCTTCAAGATGATGAAATTCCACAGTAACAGTATAAGCAGTACTGGGATATCGCACTCCAGCTCACTGACACAAATTCTGAATTAAAAAAAAACAGAAAACTATTAACATCTAATCAAAACTATAATAACATCTAAACAAATCTATAATATCACCCGTGTGTTACCGGGGCCCGAAAGGGGAGCAAAGAATAGTAACACTGTCCCCTGCCAAGCATGTCGTAGAAAGCGACTAAGGAGGGTTGGGCATGGGGCCGGTTACCCCATCCTGTAAAAAATTTAAACCACAAAAAACTTCAACAAATATGGACAAGTCAAATAAAGAAAATAAAACACAGCCATCCAAGACAGGGGAAGGTCCTCTCGTGGGGAGGCGTATGATGCAACACAGAGAAAGCCGAAAGGAGTCTGTGTTGCTGACTAACCTTCTTTCTTCTAGGAGAACTTCCAGATTTGGCACCTGGAATGTTCGGACATTAAACGAACAAGGGAAAGTGGCGCAAGTAGCAGCAGAAATGAGGGAATACAAAATCGAGGTTCTGGGAATGTGTGAAACAAAGTGGAAGGGGGTAGACAGGAAGAAACTCATCACAGGTGAATTGGTGCTGTCCTCAGGACATGAAGACGAAAGTTCACACCACAGTGAAGGGGTAGCTCTTATGTTATCTAAAGAAGCACAGAAAGCACTCATTGAATGGGAAGCTGTTGGACCCAGAATAATAACAGCTACTTTCAAAACAGCTAAAAAGAAAATTCATGTAAATGTCATCCAATGTTATGCACCAACTAATGACAAAGAAGAGTCTGTGAAAGAAGCATTTTATACTAAACTACAGGAAATTATGGATAAAGTAAAAAGAAGAGACATCACAATTTTGATGGGTGACATGAATGCAAAGATAGGTACAGTCAACACCGGATTTGAAGAAGTCATGGGAAAACATGGGCTAGGAGTAATGAATGAAAATGGAGAACTATTCGCAAACTTCTGTGCTTCAAATCAACTGGCTATAGGAGGAAGCATGTTTCCACATAAGAGAATACACAAGGCAACATGGATATCACCAGACCATAGAACAGAAAATCAGATTGATCATATATGCATAAACAAGAAGTTTAGATCATCATTGCAGGATGTAAAGGTATATAGAGGAGCAGATGTGGCATCAGATCACCATCTTCTGATAGCCAAAGTAAAAATGAAACTCAAGAGATATGCAACAATGCAAAATTATAGACAACAGTTTAATGTAGGACAGCTAAGAAATCAAGAAACAAGAGACAAATTTGCGGTCACAGTATCCAACAAATTCCAAGTGCTCCAACAGCTGGAAGATGTAGAGAATACAGAAGACTATTGGCAGCAGGTCAAAACTGTATGGAAGGAGACATGTGAAGAAATACTGGGGAAAAGGGAAAGACAACAAAAAGCATGGATAACAACAGAAACCATCAATAAGATAAAAGACAGAAAAAACAAGAAAGCAGAGTTAAACACAAGCAAAACCAGAAGTTCCAAAGCCAAGGCTCAAGAAGTGTACACAGAAGCAAACAAAGAAGTAAAAAGAAGTATCAAAAGAGACAAGAGGAAGTATATTGAGGAGTTGGCAAGAGAGGCAGAAGATGCTGCAGCCAAAGGAAATATGAGAGAACTGTATAGCAGCACAAAGAAGCTAACAGGGAAATACAAGCAAACAAGTTGCCTCATAAAAGACAAGAATGGGAAACTGCTCAGCAATATACAAGAGCAAATGAAGAGGTGGACAGAATATTTTGGGGACCTTCTCAATAGACCAGCTCCACAAAACCCGCCGGACATCCAGCCAGCAGAAGAAGAGCTACAAATTAACGGTGAAAGACCAACGAAGGAAGAAATAAAGAAAGCCATAAAGCTTCTAAGAGATGGAAAAGCGTCTGGACCTGATGGCATTCCAGCAGAGGCCATCAAAGCAGATATCGACACGGCTACAGAGATGTTATATAAATTACTTGGTAAAGTCTGGGAAAAGGAAGAGATACCAGCAGAATGGAAGGAAGGATATCTGGTTAAGTTGCCTAAGAAGGGAAATTTACAAGAGTGCACAAATTATAGAGGAATAATGTTACTATCAGTGCCAGGAAAAGTATTAAACAGGATTATCCTTGAGAGATTAAAAGAGTCCATAGACAAGAAACTGAGAGATGAACAAGCAGGTTTTCGACAAAACAGATCATGTACAGACCAGATAGCCACTTTGAGAATAATAGTTGAACAAAGTCTGGAATGGAATTCACCACTATACATCGGATTTGTGGACTACGAAAAGGCATTTGACAGTGTAGACAGAGAATCACTTTGGAAATTGATGAGGCATTATGGAGTTCCCCTGAAGATCATTAATTTAATAAAGAAAACATATGAAGACATGACATGCAGAGTTCTTCACGAAGGACAGCTTACAGAACCGTTTGGGATAAGAACAGGAGTGCGACAGGGATGCCTCTTGTCTCCATTTCTTTTCTTGCTGGCAATAGATTGGGTTATGAGATCATCGACAACACACAACAGAAATGGAATCCAGTGGACTCTGACTAAGCAGTTGGATGATCTGGCTTTTGCTGATGACTTGGCTCTTCTGTCCCATAACCGTAATCAGATGCAGGACAAATTGAAAACACTCGATGAGAGGTCACAGCAATTGGGTCTGAAAATACACAGGGAAAAGACAAAAATAATGCGAATAAATGCAGGTAATGATAACAGGGTTGAACTTGAAGAAACACCAATACAAGATGTAGAATCATACACATATCTTGGCAGTAATATAGACAAAGTTGGAGGGACAGACAGCGATATCAAAATAAGAATACAAAAGGCAAGAGGAGCTTTCATTGCATTGGGAAATATATGGAGATCAAGAGAAATAGGATCCAACACGAAAATAAGAATCTTCAACTCAAATGTGAAGTCAGTCCTATTGTATGGCTCAGAGACATGGAGAACAACAAAGACAACAACCAAAAAGCTACAGACTTTCATAAATGGGTGCTTGCGTAGAATAGAGGGATTAAAATGGTATGACAAGGTTACCAACGTGGAACTGATGTCAAGAACTAGACAAGTGCCAGTGGAACAAGAAATGAGAAGAAGACGATGGCGATGGATAGGACACACACTGAGGAAACCTGTTGATAGCATTACAAGGCAGTCCTTGTTCTGGAACCCCCAGGGCAAGAGAGGCAGAGGAAGACCAAGAAGTACATGGAGAAGAGAGTTGGAAACAGAGGTGAAAATGATGAGGAGAACATGGAAAGAACTTGAGATGATGGCACGTGACAGGAGGACTTGGCAGGTGTTTGTTGAAGGCCTATGCTCCTTTGGGAGTGGAGGGTTATGAATGAAATCTATAATATAAACACTAATGTATGTACTACAACAATACTAATACTACAGTAATACTAAAGTCCAATATGTCTACAGTACTAACTACTAAATAAGTAAGTATAATGCTTATAATCTAGGACTAACCTAATTAAATGTAGACAAGTAGGCTATTATTTCAAATAAAACTAAACAAATATCTATCCTAATGTACTACAAACTAATTACATAAACCTAAAAAGAATAAAGGCAAGTATTATAATGTACATCAAACAACACTTACAAACGTACAAATAACACAGCAAAGAATGCAAAACCTTACGATAACAACAAATTCACAAAAGGTAAACAAGCCTAAACAAACTGTGCAAATCAACTGAACACACACCGCACGAAGTGACTTTACACAAACGATAGGACTAACCAAATAAAACGAATACACAAACAATCAAAACTAATTTATAAAAATAATACGTATCTTAAGTATAGGTAACTTGACAATCCACTAGGCTGAAGAATGTTCGTAGTAGTTGCACACACTCAGTCTTCCCTGGTGACTTCATGAAAGAATGTGGACAGCAGACACAGGACATCACGTGACGTAGAAACTCAGACTCCAAACGACACACTCCGACAGGCCAGTGCAAATCTGTAGGACAGGTCAGCTTGTGGTTCTAACGGCCAGCACACACCGTCAACCAAAGCAAGATTGAAAGGGCAGTAAGTTCTTTCAGGCCAATTCTCCTGCGCAGATTTCTGTAACGTAGCACAACTATTTCAAGCAGGACACAGCTTGACAACACTGCTGTACCAAGTATCTCAAACGGTCAGTAGGTCAGGATTTGCTCTCCGTTGATTGGCTGAGAGTATCTTTTGACTTCAGGAGCGTATCTCGCCAGCCCAGTGTAACAATAACAGTACGTTTACATTCGTCGATGCAGGGGTGAAGTAATTGATATTTCCTTACTTCCCCAGGTTCACTTTACTCCTTATTCGAGCCCCCAGCTGTCAGAATGACTGTTTGATGGATGTGGCGTGTGTAGATGATGATCAATACTGGCTCGCACAAATCAACCAAACGCCACTGGTTACAGTTCCCTGACATTTAATAGGACGTTCACATACATGTCCTGGATATCACACATCTAGTCAACATACTGAACTAACTACTTAGGCTAACACTGTCTGTAAGGCATAGCGACCTACAGTCTTCATACACAGTCTCTCCGACTACACAACAACAATGTACAGAATGTCCCTTGGTGCGGTATATACTCTTCGCACAACTTCTTCAAACAACTCTACGTGCGGAACAAACACCCTCGCACTAATACAACACCATCCAGGTGTATATCACATATCATTTGTGATGGGCGGCATGAACATCGCCATATAGGTTCCAAGAATCCTCTCCAGGCGGGAAAATACACTTCGCCTGTACTTTATCTATTCCAGCTACAAGGCGGGAAACGCGTCGCCTTACTCCTCCGTAGCTCCAAGGTGGAAAAACGTCACCTTATAATGTTCTCCATGAACATACTTATATGGCTCCAACAGGAGCGTCTCCAGGCGAGAAACACATCGCCATTAATAAATAAGTGGATAGAATCTATCACAGCATAAATATCATAATCACAACTATGGATCCTTTCAGTCACAAAAATACGAGCGCTCAGCTCGGCTGTCAAACACAGAATCCCCCAGTCACACCAGACTTGTGTTCACTACATGCTTTCTCCCAACGCATGCACGAGTCACATGATGTTGACATAAAGTCAGACATGAACTCAATAGCTGAGTTACACTTCACCAAGTGTTAACAACAGTTCAGTGACTCTTAACGCCAAACACTATCATCAATCATACTCATGAAACTGTTCTGTGACATCTATGATACACTGAACTAACACTGGCTGTTAAAGTTTAAGTTTGAAAATCTTTTAAATTTATTAGTCCTGAACCAATTGTTTCTTTTGGTCAGAACTTATGAAATAATATGTATTTATCAATGAAATGCATATATATATATTGCATAATCAAATGTAATCTTTGTACATAGGTATATTATTGCAATAGTTAATATTAATAATATCTACAATGTCTTGGGAAAAACTAGCACTGGATGTTTAGTTGGGGTGGCGTCATCATGCCCAATCTATGGTTACAAAGTTCAGTGTCCTGGACATATGGACTGATATTAATGTTTATTTAACAAGATTTATTTCTTTATTGATGGTGGAAATAGTTTATGAATCTCCAGCAGGCCAGGTTTGCACTTATCTGGCCTGTGACGATGTGGTACAGGATTCTTGTGGCCCACTCCTCTCAGTAGCTGGAGTAAAATGTTAGGCTGCACAGACACCCGCTCTTGTACTTCTACAAGAGCATCTGGCACAATCGTAGTGCCAGATCAGAAACTCTGAAACAAAATTTGTGCCATGTGTCAACACTCTATTTACTGCGCCACTCTTACACACAACACCACAAAACAACATTACACAGATTGGGTCAGATCTCTCTGACCAACTTAGCACATCTCACCCAGTTGTTATCAAATAGTACCAGTTTCCCAAGACTGCATTGCATCCGAAATATGTTCAATAGTTTCCTCTTCCATTCAATAAGGTGGGTGATATGTTTCCACTGATCTCAATTATAGATCCTCCTTCCATAGTCTTAGATAGGTTTTCATATATTATTAGTTTGTCTCTAGGCCCTGGACTGCTGCTGGAGACCAAGAGCAAGCACTCACTTGTCGTAATCATTGTTCATGATATGGCAGTATCAATCACTCAAAATATTGAAATAAACAAGATAAATGCTTTTTTCCTTACCACAATTCAGAATTGAGAACACAGTTACTTAGTAATAGCAAAACTCAGCTGAGCTGCTGGCTAGATTAGGGCGTCCCACTGATTTTTATTTATTAATTCCTGGAAATCACCTCTAGCAGTATCGTACTGTGTCAATGGACTGTCTTCTATCAAATGGCACAAGCGTGCGTCTCTCATTCAATAATATAAATACTTCTGTCCAATCAACGAACTTCCCCTCTAAATTTTTCAAATATTCAAACTAAAAGTCAAATTTCAGTCCAGTCTCAGTCTAGTATGTAGTATTTTTTCCAAAATTTCACTTGTTTTTTGGACTAACTACATGAAAAAAACTACACAAACCTGCCCCACTAAGTTATTTTTAGCTACTATCCTCCGACTTTGCCCCCTAGTTCATCTGCAGTGTGATTTTTGCATTTTTAGTCTGAAGGACGCCAAAATGTAACTTTAGTGAAAATATGCACAAAAAAACTGTTCGCTAGTCTGATTGGAACAATACGGTCTTTCGTCAATATCTTCCGTGTTATCTGTCTGTCTGTATAATTAAAAGTATATTATTTCTCTGCTCAAGATAAGCTATCAAACTAGCTAGGTTTTATTTTCATAACTTTATTATTAAAGAAAACCCTACTTTTCTCAAGGTTAGTTTTTGAAATTTGTTTTTGAACCTTCGTCTACGGCGTTTGCCGCTGTATTCAAACAAAACAACTAATTACGGTAAAACGTCTAAGATACGACTGTTTCTAACAAGAGCTAAGGTCGTTTTTCTACCAATTCCTTACATTGTGTCAACTAGTGGCGTGATTTTTTTCTTTAAACTACAAATTGCGTCTTTTTGCTTTTTAGATTCAAACACGTGTTCAGACCGTCATAATTCTTTTATCTCCGTTTCCCTCCCGTCTAAAAGGGTAAACCGTTTAGTCTGCATGTTCCAACTAGTTAGTTTCAATGGCGGTAGAAAGCGCTGGCGTAGGCGAGAATGTATCCTCGTATCTTACGTATAATTTTATCCCTACATGTTATCTTACCCGTTATCTTTATAATTGGAGATATTTTAACGTTGTATCACTGTATTTTTCACCACATCGAGCTGGTGGTTTCGGATAGATATCTGAGCAACTGATAAATGGCTATTGGAGAGACATGGTATATATTGATAGATTCCCATCTATCTCTCTTTAATGCAAAAGTCACACCTCCTGCCAGACCCCGGCCAATTTGCCGTTCGATTTTTGTATGAAAGGAAATATTACCACCTCTGCCGCGTCTCAAACTCGTAAGTTTAATTACACTGAAAATGTAACACTCCAATATACGTCTCAGACTGATCGCCCCCTTGATTCTTCAAAGAAACTATTAAACGCCTGGACTCATCCCGTGTGTTTCCCTGATCAAAGAATCAATTACGCAATGCTCCGCGCTCTGCTCTCTGTTTCACCGTGCTAATTGCTCAAACAGCTCACGTGTTTATTGCACTTGTGAAACCGGCGTTCCTGTAGCAAAAAATATACTTGGGGGGGGGGGGGGGGGGAGAGAAGGGCAAAAGTGAATGAAAACTTGCTGCACTTTTTCATATGTGACAGCAATAAAGTATATACCAAACAGGAATATGCCTGATCACTTAAAACCAACACAAAAAGGTAAAGATAGGAAAAGAGACAAAGATAAAAATCCAGTACTATGGTGGACAGACAGATGTTCAGAACAACTGAAATTGAGGGAAAGGGCCCTGATAAAGTATAGAAAAACCAAAACTGAAGAGAATTACACAAACTATAAAAAATAAGAAATGAAACAAATAAAATAATATTCAGAGCTAAAAAAAAAGAGTTGGAGACATTTTGTCAAAATTTAAACCATAGATCCCAAGTAACTACAGTTTGAAGAAAACTAAAAGCAATTAAAGGAGGAAACAACAATAAATTTAAAATCCCAACAATTAAAATACCAGAGAGAGCTGAAACAGATAGAGAAAAAGCCAACATACTAGCTAAATACTTTTACCAGGTTAGTTCAATAGACAGTCTAGATAAGGCAGAAATTAATAGGCGAAAAATACTGTTAAAAAAATTAAAAGAAGAAAATACGGACAACACACAGGACGCTAATTATTTAAATGCAGATATTACAGTAGAAGAAATAGAAAGCGCTTTAGCAGGAAAAACCAATACCACCTCTGGGCAAGACATTCTGATCTATGAAATCCTCAAAAAGTTACCAAATACAACTCTAAGGGTGATTGCATTCCTCTACAACAAAATCTGGCACATGGGAAAAATACCATGCTCATGGAAGACAGCAGTAGTCATCCCCATACTAAAGCCAGATAAGGAAACACATAATATCAGCTCATACAGGCCAATATCGTTAACATCGCATCTAGGAAAAATTCTAGAAACAATAGTCAACAGCAGACTAAACTTTCACCTAGATAGCATAATTTGTACAGTCCAACCCAGGCAGGCTTTAGAAGCCAACATAGTACAATAGAGCAACTGTTGAAGCTGGAACATGATGTTAAAACGGGCTTCAAAAGGAATAAAAAGACAGTAGCAATATTCCTTGATGTAGCAAGAGCATATGATGAGTGTTGGAGGGAGGGTGCACTATATAAGATCAGGAAATTAGGTATAGTAGGCAGAACTTACAATTATTTAGAAAACTTCCTGCAGGATAGATACTTCACAGTACAAATAAACAATGATAAATCTGAGGTTTATGAACAACAGAATGGAATCCCACATGGATCAGTAATATCACCATCCATATTTACGATTATGGTCAACGGCCTAGGCGACAAGTTTAAAGACTTAAAAAACAATCTATTTCAGTTTGCAGATGATGCTGCTATATAGAGAACGGGAAGAAATCTCCCATTCCTCTATAAAACAGTACAAAAACAAATAGATAAAGTATCTGACTGGATGCACAAGTGGGGATTTAATCTAAACGTTAAAAAACCGTAGGAATGATCTTCAGTAGAGGGCGTGTAATTAAAAATAATATAATTGACATAAACATTAATGAGCAAAATGTTTGCACAGCAAAATCAACTAGATTTCTGGGTATGGTACTAGACCAGCAACTATACTGGAACAAACACATAGACCTATTAGTGCAAAGCAATAGGGGACTTATTAACATGCTAAGATATATGAAAGAAAGTGCAGTAAGACAATGTTAATATTCTATAAACCATTTATTAGGGGCAAACTTGACTTTGCCAGTGTTGTCTATGCATCAGCAGCCCCGAGTAATACGAAAAAACTAGACACAGTCCAAAACCAGGCACTGTCAATAATAGCAGGTGCCTCAAAGGGAACGTCAGCAGAGGCATTACAAGTAGCGCTAGGCATTATACCACTGGAGCTAAGGAGAAAAGAACTGAGATTCAGCTACTGGGCAAGAGTGGAAAAAGATCCAACAAACCCAGCACACAAAACCTTTGATAGGGGTAACCAGTGCATAAGCCACATTTCACTAAACCATAATAGATACCCGTCAGGGTGGAAAACAATGGATGAAGTGGATCAACACCCAAACCTGTTTAATATGATAAACAGTAGTGCTCAATATAAAGCAAAGATTCCACCATGGGAATTAAAAGCGCCAGAAACTGACTCCAACTTATCAAAGATCATAAGCAAATCTAACGACATAATCTCAGCAAAATGTAAAGCACTAGAGTACATAGAACGGTATATAAATAATAGCCTAACTATATACACAAATGGGTCAAAAGATGAAGAAGGACAATTAGGAGCAGGAAAAGCAATACCAAAATTAAAAATTTATAAAAGATACAAAGTAACAGTTAATACATCTATCTTTACAGCAGAATTAGTGGCAATCATAAAAGCGTTAGAAATAGCTTCAGAAAACCCACCAAATAAAGTAACCATTCTCACAGATTCCCTTTCATCAGTATTAGCTATCAGAAACATAAATGAATGTAGCAGGCTAGATATTATAGAGGAAATACTACAGGTAAATACATATCTGCACGCTATAGGATGCAGTGTAACACTAACATGGATACCATCACATGTCGGGATAGCAGGAAATGAGCTTGCAAACAAAGAAGCCAAAGGGGGAAGAACTAGCTATAACAAAATTGAAGTAGGCTTAGGGAAGTTTGAAATTAAGAGCTTAATTGCTCAAGCAATAACTGAAGAGAGAATAACAGCATGAGACCAAAGTAAAAAAGCAAGACACTCATATAAAATCAAAAACCAAAAAAAAAACAAGCAAAAAATGTCAAATACAAGATGAACTAAAAATACCAAGTAATAAAAAATTGCTGAGGCTCAAGCTTGGAACTGGATATTTCATGATTGAGGAACCCACATATGAAGAGTGTCAAGAACCAAACACAATTAGACACTTTCTGGTGGACTGCAAAAAATATGACCAGCAGAGGCAAAACATTAAGATATACTGTCGTAATCATAAGGTAGAAATGAGTGTAGAAAATCTCACTAAGAATCAGAAGTGCAAAAGTTAATAAAACACTATATTACAAAAACTAAAGCTAACATATAAAACATAAATAAATAAGGATCCGAGCCAGTAGTCCACACTGGTGAAAGACTTCCCCCAGATACATACGGAGTAACCAAATAAACCGTCCAGTGAAAATTAAAAACATACCAGCTTAGAAAATATCATATTTTGGATAATAAAGCCATTTTGAACTATAACTACAAAAGGAAAAATACCTACTAGAGATAATATAGTATAAAATAAATACAAACAAAAAGATATTACAATAAATGAAACACGTCCTGATATAACAAACAGCTCCATGTACATGGTAGATGGTTGAAAGGGGCGTGCTACACAAAAAAGTAGCAAACACATTAATTTTTAAAAAAAAGTTATTTATTTCTTTACTACTCCCACGATACCTTAGCTCGGCAGCGTTGGCGCCATAATTGAAACAGACTGCAATATCTTTTGTAAAAGGAAAGCGTCTTGAATTATACTCTTCGATTTGTTCCATACCGTAGTGGACAGACTGCAATATTTTTTGTAAAAGGTAAGCGTAACTTTTTAACTCACAACCAGACGTATTCCAAATTGTGTTTCGGCAAGTGCTTAATTTTGTGAAAAATATCTTTTATTTCATATCACCAACTTTGCATTTCCGAAGTTTTTACGGACGTGTAGTGAAGCCTGCTCGATTCAACTGTATATTTCCAAGTTTCGTAAGTAGACGTATCCACTTTCTTTGGACATTAAATATTGTAAGAAATCGCCACATCAAAATGATGACAAAAAATCAACCTCGATGCCAGCGTGGACTTCGAAGGAGGTGCCTTGCACCAAAGCGACACTTTGGTGTTGTCCATTTTTGGAGCACAGGCTGGGCGCGCCTCCCACTCGCTAATAGCAAGTGTTTTAACGGGCCCGTGCGGCATCATGACCATTGGTATATCGTCGATATACCGTTTTGAAGACCCACACCAGGGGTATGCCACCTTGACGCCTGGGGCGCAAACCGCCCAGTACAACATCCTACGTGGGAAACGATTGGAGTGGCAGACTTCAAAGCTATCCGTTCTAGTGGAGCGTCTAGACAAAGAACGGGTGAAAAGCCACCCTCCACTGGATGCCTCCAACATTGAAAAAGGAGGCGGCAAGAACGATAGCTGTGGCTGTCTCAGGAAACGCCGAGGCAGAAACATACCAGTTAAAGAATGCTATGGACAAGTGGGTCCTACTTTGTTGTCGTATATTTTCGATAGGGTAATTAAGATCAATTTTGGCCCCTCCTGAATAGGACTAGAACAGGTGATAGCTCAGTGAGAGATAAGGTAAAGAAATAGAATTTCACAAGTGAAATGGTGAAAGGTAAAATCTGTTCCTGGATTTGAGAGGTAATCAAACCAGCCTATCGATCACGACTGAGATTTCTTTGATCAGACAGTTTCCTATAAATATATATTGATATATTCAACCACTCACATCTACACACACACACAGATACGTGACGACAATTAGACACACGGACGTGAACAACTATATCTATGGAATATGGATCTTTTGGGACAAGCTGACCGACACACTTGAATAAAGTTTATGTACATTTTATTTATCATAAAGAAACTACAACACAACAATATCTTTGAATTTCAAAATCAAATACAATAAACATAGGTTAATGAATTAATTAAAGAGTTAGACTCATAGGTTTAATCCTCCCTCCCTCTGTTGAGACAAACGAATCCCGTAAGAAAAAAGTTATTAACCCTCAAAGCGTCAAAGATTTATACACTATGGTCTAGGATTTCTCTCTACAGTTAAGAACAGAGTTGATACATTAATATATTCCAAGAGGAAACAGCATTAGCAAAACTCGCATAAAGAAATACAAAGTGGGGGTATGCGTTATACAATAAAAGAGTCACTCATTCCTGCTTTCACTCTATTCATACAGCAGTGGCCACTGACATTCGTTCTTACCTACAAACTTGATTTTCACCTTCTGGAACACTCTTTAGGACATACACATGCACAGCAGATCCTGTGTTCTTTAGGCTAAGATTAACCCCAGCTCTACAGAGACCGGTTAATTCCAATTCTCCGGGGAGCGTTAACTTCACTGTTTATATTATAGGATTACTGTTTATGTCCTGCCATCAATGGTACCTATACCTTGTAGCGGTATGGCAGCTTGCGTACCCTGACAATCCCCAGAGCTATGCCAGTGGGAGTTTTACTCCTGGTAGGTTCAACCAAGCTGGACTGGTCTGTGTGGGTAGGGGTCAGACAAAAGCTGGTACCCTGGTCCTCCAGGTTGGGGGTTTTAGCATAGGGCTGACACCCCTGTCTATGTAAAAAAATAATGAAGTTACGGAAACAACATCAAATGAACAAACTTTGCTGCGGGATGGACATTCGGAGTCTGTGGCTCGTATGACTGTCAGTGGTGAAAGCCGAAAGGAAGCCACTGACATGAAAACGGATGTCCTGACCGCAAAACAGGATACAAGAATAGGATTTTGGAATGTCAGGACAATGTACGAGACAGGTAAACTAAGACAGGTCACGGCAGAAATGAGAAACTATAGGTTACACATCCTGGGGATAAGCGAGAGCAGATGGACAGGGGCAGGAAAAGTTAAAACAGCAACAGGAGAAACAGTACTTTACTCTGGAAGAGAGGATGGACAGCACAGTGAAGGCGTAGCCATTATTCTACAGAAAGGGATAGAAAGGACATTACTGGAATGGAAACCCATCAACAACAGACTGATACGATTGAGATTGAGAGGGAGATTCACCAACACTACAATAATACAATGCTACGCACCAACGAATGATAGCGATGAGGAGGTCAAGGATGAATTCTATCAACAACTGCAGAAAGAAATGGAGGACACACCTAGATATGATCTTGTTATAGTAATGGGAGACCTCAATGCGAAAGTTGGTACACACAATACATATAATGAAAGAACAATGGGGAAATGCGGCAGCGGAATAGCAAACGAAAATGGGGATAAGCTAATAAGTTTCTGTAGCATTAACAACCTGGTCATTGGAGGAACACTTTTCCCACATAAGGAAATTCACAAGTTAACATGGGAATCACCAAATGGTCGGGACAGAAACCAGATAGACCACATCATGGTTAACGGTAGATGGAGACATGCATTACAAGATGTGAAGGTAAGAAGAGGTGCAGATGTGGGAAGCGATCACCATTTAGTAGTAGCAAAACTGAAAGTGAAACTAAGAAGGGCTGGACCAACTGTAACTACACAGAAAAGGTTTGACATCAGCAAATTGAAGGACCCCCTTACCAGAAAAGCTTTTGCGGCCGACATTAAGAAACGATATCAATTTGCCAAAAGCCAGGAAAAGACATTGACTGATGATATAGACCAGAATTTCAACACCATTTCAACAATATATAAGGAAAGTAGCAAATCATGCTTAGGATTCCAGGAAAGGAAGAAGCAAGACTGGATAACACCAGAAACACTAAACACCATAAAGATGAGAAAGGAAATGAAAAGAAAGAAAACAGAAGCGAAGTCCCCCAGGTTAAAGCAACTATATAGCGAACAGTACAGTCAACTGGACAGGGAAGTTAAACGCCAAACCCGAGCCAACAAAAGGAATTTCCTAGACGATCTTGCAAAACAGGCAGAAGAGGCAGCACTGAGAAATGAACAAAGCACAGTATACAAAATAACTAAATTCATCAGCGGAAAACAAGGTGCAAACAATATTACATTAGTAAGAGATAAGCAAGGAAATCTCATCAAGACAGCAGAGGGACAGGAAACAAGATGGGCAGAGCACTTCAGAGAAACTCTGAACAAGGAAATACCAGAGACACAATTGAATGTTCCTGAGGCTGAAAACGATCTAGATGTAAATACAGACATTCCACGAAAAGAAGAAATCATCACAGCAATCAAAGGGTTAAAGAACGGTAAAGCTCCGGGCCATGATAACTTAAATGCAGAGCTATTTAAGACAGACCCTGAGCTAGCAGCAGAACTATTAGAACCACTATTTGCACAAGTGTGGAAAACGGGGACAACACCATCAGAGTGGAACAAAGGAATAATTGTCAAATTGCCCAAGAAGGGAGATCTTTCAGACTGCAATAATTGGAGAGGAATCACTCTTCTCTCAGTTCCCAGCAAAATACTAGGCAGGATAATTATACAGAGAATTTCAAAGGCAGTAGACTACAAACTGAGGAAAGAACAAGCAGGATTTAGAAAGAACAGAAGATGTGTAGACCATATATTCACTCTCAGGAACATTATAGAGCAGTGCTCAGAATGGCAAAGACAGCTTTACATAAATTTTGTTGATTTTGAAAAGGCTTTTGACAGCATACATAGGGACAGTTTATGGAAAATACTGAGGGCTTATGGAATTCCAAGCTGCATAGTGTCAATCATAAAAAGCCTCTATGCCAACTTTACGTGTAGTGTTGGGCAGAGCAACCTAACCTTCGAGGTGAAGACAGGAGTACGACAGGGATGCCCCTTATCAACCACTCTATTTTTAACAGTCATAGACTGGGTGATGCGCCAGACAACAGAGGGCAGTCCAAGAGGAATAAGATGGACTACATTTTCAACATTGGAAGATCTGGAATATGCAGATGACATTGCACTGCTGGCACATTCACATCAACACATCCAGGAAAAAACGGATAGACTTAATAAATTTAGCCAGCAGGTGGGCTTGAACATCAATTTAAAGAAGTCTGAGGTCATGACGCTCAATGTGAGCAACCCTGAGCCCATATCAGTAAGGAATCAGCAACTGGTACAGACAGATACCTTCACATACCTAGGAAGCATAGTAACACCAGACGGTGGGGCAGGCAAAGACATCAACATCAGAATGAATAAGGCAAGAACAGCCTTCTTTAGCCTAAATAACATCTGGAAGTCCTCCCAATACAGCACAAGCACAAAATTAAGATTATACCAGAGTTGCGTGCTTTCTGTGCTTCTCTATGGTGCGGAATGCTGGAGAGTCACAGAGAAGGAAATGTCAAAATTGTCCTCTTTTCACACAACATGCCTAAGAAAAATTCACCGAATCTTTTGGCCGAATACCATCACCAACCAAGATCTGCTTACTCGTAGCAAGCAAGAGGACATGCATACCATCATAGCTGGCAGACGCTGGAGCTGGGTTGGTCATGTCCTCAGAAGAGACCCCGATGCCATCACAAGAACAGCTATGCTTTGGACCCCTGAAGGAAAGCGAAAGAGAGGCCGACCAAAAACAACTTGGCGGAGGACTGTGGAGGCTGAGATGCAAAGAATGAACCAGAGTTGGGGCACTGTACGAAGGATGGCCACCGACCGTGCAAAGTGGAATCAATTTGTTGTTGCCCTACAAGACGCCACTAGGCGTGATGGCCACTGACTGCTTTGACGGTCGGTGGTTAAGGATCGAAGAAGAAGACTGTTTATGTCACTGGAAATCAGTTCAGGTAAGAGATGCCACAGAGCTCACAGTGTCAGAATTCTTGAGATTTCCAGTACTTCGAAAATGTCAGGTTGGTAACTTCTCTCAGTATAAACAATTCATTTGTCACACCACAATTTGTCAAACGTCGGAAATGTTAATGTTTGTAATTTTTCGCCAAATGGGCTGAATGTAAATGCGATTGTGGAAAGAATATAATCTGGCTCGATAGGCCCAGTTACAGCATTTAGTCTTAATGTCCTTTAGGTTGGTACTCTGTCTCTTGCTGGATGCAAACCAAATGCCAGACAGGTTTACCTTGAAGACCCAAGTATTTAAGTACAAAATGTTCTCTCTTATGGTTATTCTCAGATACACATTGAAAAACCGCTGGTAGATTTTGGGCTTGACCCAATACTGTATAAAGGAAGAGAAAAAAGTACAAATACTTAACCAAAATATTATTAATCTCACTCCTATCCTACCTCGCGTAAAATAATATATTCACTTCGGTTATTTAACGTTAATAGAAACTACAAGCTTAGAGCTTGTCTTATCGTTTAAACTCCCGTGAAATAAATTCTAGGTATTTAAAAAAACCTATCATCATGAATTAGAAATACATATGTTTCGTCAATAATCATGATGAACAGTGCATTACTAGTCGGTTACAATATTCTCTGACTGGTTACTAGCAATTGAATTAAATTTATTTATTAGCTGGAATAGTTTAGCTAGAAATATAATTTATTCTGCTAGCCACTGTAACACAGAAAACCTAGAGAACTAAAAATGACTGACTTCTCTAGTAAATCACTCTGCACAGATATAACTTAAAACTTAAAATACGGACTTAACAATTAAATCATTCGACAATACTAGTCAATATTATTACCTCCAAACAGAACTATTAAGACTATTCTCCAACAAAAACTAAGAAACTCTACTCAAACGAGTGATTCTAGAATTGCCGCTAGAATTCTGCTAAAACTGTGGCAGTACTGGATAAATCTGAGTTAGAAAGATGAGGTATATATATATATTAGAGATGAAAGGAGATAGTTAATTATCCCCCGAAAACCAGACCCTACCAGATGTTCTCACCTACGGGAAATTCTACGTTCAGTTTTCGGCTTATACGTAATTCAAGGAAGAAAACCCAGGATCTTCGTTCTCGCTTAGATCAGACATCGGCAATACTCTAATCAGTGTGAGTTTACTTCGTCTCTCTGCTCGTATTCAAGCGAGCAATGTCTTTGATCTCAAATTCTTTCACCGTGAATAATTAACCTACCGGCGAACAGATCAGGGAAAGGTAATAGACAATTGTCTCCCTTATTATCACTGTCTGATGTATTGCCTTATTATCACTGTCTGATCTATTGCCACGATTTGATTTCTGGCGCTGGTGTTAAAATTAAATGCTAATCAGGTCTGCTGGCAAACTCTCATCAAAGGGAATAGCGCATAACACTAAATTAGGCATGATACATTAGAAAGAAAAGACAGATCTCAGAATGTAGGATGGTTTAAGTTAACAAAAGTACGTAGATGAAAGTTGGGTAAAAGAGAAGTGTAGATAAGAAATAGATAATATGAAATCTATAACATAATATGTCACATTTGTAAACCCAAAGATCCCCTTCCCTGCTACGTGAATTTAGAAATCAAAGGGCAGGGGGAACAACACACACAAAATATTCGTCACCATGACGGAAGACGGCGTGCCCCTTTTGCATGCAAAAAGGCCACTGGGCAAACAGGTGCCCCCAAAAAAGTAAAGGAAACGAAGCACGTACACAACCAGATAAACAAGCACAACAAATACCACCTCCTCGCCAGCCTGCAGACAAAGAGGTGTTCCAAACAGTCACGAGATATAATAAACGAAGAACACACCACTCTGAGGACAACGTCACCACACAAGACACACCGAACTTTACGTTGATGGACCCCAAGCTTTTACCTACTCCAGCACAAGTTTTTAAAAACAATAGCCCAACAAGCCCAAACAAAGAAAAGACAAACAAGCAACATGTGGAAACACCACCCAGACGTAGAACACTGTCAGACTCCAGCCCGAGACTCGTCATTGTGCTGGATAGCCCTGGTAGCGCACAGTAACGACTTTTCCCCCTACCCCAAAAATCCAATTTTGTATAATTACACTACTAACAAATAACACATTTCAGGAGGAATGGCGGCAGAAATTAGAATAATTAGTGTTAATATTCGTGGCCTTCGCACAGAATTACAACATTTCATAACACTCACAAACAAATACCATCTAAATTTTATACTGGTTCAAGAAACCAACATACACACAGACGAACACGCATCCCATATCACGACACAATTAGGACCTTAGTATTCAGAATATAGGTTCAGGGGTAGCTATCGTACAGACATCGGATAGGTGAGAAATTATCAGGAAAAATAGAGATAGTAAGCGTAGAATAGCCATAGTTCAGGTAAGGAACAACACATAAACATACACCATAGTAAACATACATGCACCACCAGATTACAGACACCAACCCTTCTTTTATGATAGCCTAGAAAGCCTACTCACGTATTCATACAGGGGGCAGAATATCATATTAGGGGGAGATTTTAATTGTATACTGACAAAAATGGATGTTATAGGCGGGGATGTCAAAACACAAATTCGGATGACAAACAGGGAGGGCACTCACCAGCTAGATATGCTACAAACCATAGTAGACATGCACAGCTTAAAGGACACCTACTGCGAGACACATCCCAAGGGGACTGACACCACACACACAAACAACGCACATGGCAGAACAGCACGATTAGATAGAATTTATACACCATCAACGCACTGTACAATCGAGTACAAACACTTACCAGAAACACTCAAATTCACAGACCACAAAGCGGTTTTGGCAACTGTAAACACCACACACACAAATATCACATCCAAACGCTCACCTCACTGGAAATTCAACAACACACTGCTGCAAAATAGAACATACGTAGAGCAAATGAAGCAACTCATTCTTACATACACAACAGATTTACCCACTGAAAACATACAAAAACACTGGGAGCTATTAAAGAATACTATACGCGAGAGAACACAAATACTGGCAACAAAGATTCACAGAGACAAAATACTACATGAAAAGACAATAGAACAAGCCATCAAACTCGCAACTCTAATTGATAAAACAGCACCTCCCACCATTACATTGCAGGAAGAACTAGAACAATATCAACACAATAGATTAAGTGGTGCCCTGTTACGGACAAAACTGAACACAATCACACAAGAGGTACCCAGCAAACAATACATGGCAATAGAACAAAACATTCAGCGAAGCAAGCAAATAGGCCAAATAGTAGACTCACATGGAGACAAACAAACGCAGGCACAACATATAGCACAAGCCTTTGAGGACTACTATAGAAATCTTTACACAGAAGAAGGTATACAACCACATATACAGGACACTTTACACTAAGAAACTGAGCAACAAAGATAAACAATCTCTTGATGCAGAACTGACCCTAGAAAACATAACACACGCATGATAAAGCCACCACGTTGATACGTGTATAATTGATGTTCTTATCGTAGGAGCAGGTTAATGGTCATCACATTGGTGAAATGCTATTTTCTGGTGTAAGGTGTTATGATTGTCAACTCGCTAACCGACACAGGGTTGTACGTACAGGTCACTTGGTCCATAAAGTGAGGCCCTGGACAGGTGATGTTGACAATGAGTGACATGGACTACCAGTACTCATCCACACAAAAGTGAAAGGAATATTCGACAGGGATGAACAGAACAGCGTGCAACGTAGGACAGTCACTCTCAGTTTCCTGGATGATAAATACCCACAGGACCTCTGGGTCCGAGTATACACGGATGGGTCAGCACAGAATGCAGTAAAGAATGGAGGAGCAGGAGTGTACATAGAATACCCAAACAACACTAGAGATACGGTCAGAGTACCAACGGGGAAATTCTGTAACAACTATGATGCAGAAGTCCAGGCAATCAAGGTGGCAACTGAGAAACTACTGAACACCAATCTCGGTCCACAGCCTGTAGTATTCCTGACAGATGCAAGATCAGCACTCCAAGCACTTCAGTCCAGAAAATTGCCAGTTATACAGGCCCTACTTTCTGAACTGTGCAACCAGCGCAGGGTCGCCATGCAGTGGATACCGTCTCATTGTGGAATACCAGGAAACGAGAGAGCAGACGGACTGGCTAAAGAAGGTGCTGCAGACGAACAACCGGATGTACCAGTAACGTACCATCAGAAGAAAAAGATGATCAAATCTATCAGAAAGCCACCAACATCAACGCAGGATGACTACCAAGCTATGAACAGATCAGAACAAATAGTCATTCTGCGCCTCAGAACAGGACACAACCGCCTCCGCAGCCACATGTATACAAAATTCAAGATTGGCAATTCAGCCATGTGTACATGTGGACAGGCACCCCAGACAGCGGAGCACGTACTGCAAGATTGCCCCGAATATGATATATTGAGGCAAACCCACTGGCCCAGAGAAACAACACTGGAAGCAAAACTATATGGACCCCTGTATGAACTACAAAAGACAGTGAAGTTTATACAAGAAACAACATTGCAGATATAGACAATATATTTCAAGCGAACGAAAGAAGAAGAAGAAGACAATGAGTGAAAGTATAAATGTCAATTGCGCGAATGTGTGGAATGTTCTGAAGTTGACATGTTGGTTAGAATACAATCATACACTCGTATGCAAGTCAATGATGTCCTGAACTGCTATTGACGTTTTCATATATTTATTGTGACACATACTCTGACATTACGGTTGACAGTCACTGGAACAAGTTGACACACACATTGTTGTATACGTGAAGAAATATATAGCATCTGGATATAATGGAATGGTCGTAGCCAAGCACATAGTATTCTGATCTGTCTATAGTCTCATTCCTTAGCTGACTAATCGCGTCAGCCAATAAATATTACTTAATAATGGCTCCTTATCAGACCCTCTTCTGCCTAAGTCTTACAAGCCTTAAATCCAGCAAATGTTCATGATAACGATCTTAAACCACCAGTAGTGGGGTTTTATTTTCCTTATAGATAACAGATCTCTATCATCATCAGATAATAAGGTTGTCCCTGTTCTCGATAGATGATTTTATTAAACTGGCAATGAGATCCAAGATGGCTTTACTTTTCAGTGAACCTCGCTCACCCAAGGTGAAAATATGAAGCATAATTAAAGATGCTGTTCATACATAAATGTCCTGATTGGGCTCTGAATATTCTGCAATTAATAATGCTGGTCACATCAAATAACATAGGACTGCTAGGTAGCATATCATCTTCCTCTGTAGTCAATAATAATCTAGGCACGACGAAACGTCAGCCCATCTAGGCATTGCGGAAGGGTACATAAACTGGCTTCGTTACCTTGTTATGGAAATACACTGGCGAATAGCTCACACCATCTTTTGGCGTTAGGAACAAACACTGGGGAGGATTACCGACATAACAGTCATATAGAGAAACTATCTCCTTTCCCCAAATAAACCACGGAAAGATCCCATCTTCGGACTTCCCTGGTACAGACCAGCCATCGCAAAAAAAACATAACGGAAGACCCTTTTCAAAACACACCCGGTCTGGGCATGCGTTAAAGATAACCTTTCAACTATATTCAAGTGGGGCGACTATATATTTACTTTCACTCGAAGCAAAACATGAGTATTCGCCCTTTGACTAGGGTTCTAACCTCAGACTCAAAATATTATTACCAAATATTTCCAAAAATTACAAGTATTCTTCTTCTTCGATCCTTAACCACCGACCGTCAAAGCAGTCAGTGGCCATCACGCCTAGTGGCGTCTTGTAGGGCAACAACAAATTTATTCCACTTTGCACGGTCGGTGGCCATCCTTAGTACAGTGCCCCAACTCTGGTTCATTCTTTGCATTTCAGCCTCCACAGTCCTCCGCCAAGTTGTTTTTGGTCGGCCTCTCTTTCGCTTTCCTTCAGGGGTCCAAAGCATAGCTGTTCTTGTGATGGCATCGGGGTCTCTTCTGAGGACATGACCAACCCAGCTCCAGCGTCTGCCAGCTATGATGGTATGCATGTCCTCTTGCTTGCTGCGAGTAAGCAGATCTTGGTTGGTGATGGTATTCGGCCAAAAGATTCGGTGAATTTTTCTTAGGCATGTTGTGTGAAAAGAGGACAATTTTGACATTTCCTTCTCTGTGACTCTCCAGCATTCCGCACCATAGAGAAGCACAGAAAGCACGCAACTCTGGTATAATCTTAATTTTGTGCTTGTGCTGTATTGGGAGGACGTCCAGATGTTATTTAGGCTAAAGAAGGCTGTTCTTGCCTTATTCATTCTGATGTTGATGTCTTTGCCTGCCCCACCGTCTGGTGTTACTATGCTTCCTAGGTATGTGAAGGTGTCTGTCTGTACCAGTTGCATAACAAGTATACAAACAAATAAATATCTTCCTATATATATACATCTCTATCTTCATTGTCCCCAGTAATCTGTTGGTAACAGACTACCGAAACCCCCGGGAAAAAAAAATGAAATTTTTTTTTTCCATCTGAGAGCAACATACAATAGGCTCACAACGCACGAATAATGCGCAGATGACTAATAAGAGTAATTTATAATGTCAAATTAAGGTAAAGTCATAGATCGACTCGTGAGAATATATCTCAACATCTCAGAGAAAGCATTTCTCTTAAGCATAAATATTTCCAGGGAGGTGCCACCAACGTATACCACAATGCTGGTAACAACACAATGCATATAACAATTTCATATTTAAGCACTATAAGTACATGATTGACAAAGAAGAAAAATCATCAAAGAACAGCGGTTATGAGATCATGAAGTAAAGACATAGGGCCGCGCGGTAGCGCCAAAGACAAGTTCAAAGGGAGAAAATCCTGTATGTTCATTGGGGACCTCTCTGTAAGCGAAGAGGGCCACGGGTAAAACCCTGTCCCAATCTTGAGGATGATCCTCAGTTATCTTCCCTAGTAAGTTTTTAAGTGTTCTATTTAGCCGTTCGACCATCCCATTGGACACAGGATGATAGATACTACTCA
The DNA here is from genome assembly GCA_024509875.1 of Oreohelix idahoensis. NCBI lineage: Eukaryota > Metazoa > Mollusca > Gastropoda > Stylommatophora > Oreohelicidae > Oreohelix > Oreohelix idahoensis. The sequence continues at coordinate 738,536 of JAMPIV010009419.1, read as the reverse complement.
AAGATCTCTCTATCTGCAGAGTAGACATTACTTGAGACATGGTATCCAATATTAGTTGGGTGCCATGGTCTGACAATATCTCTCCGGGGAATCCCAGACGAGAAAATATAAGCCAAAGAGCATCTGCAATGTCAGCAGTAGTAATGCTCTTCAGAGGAATAGCCTCTGGCCAACGTGTGCACATATCAACACACGTCAAGATAAATTGATGTCCTCTAGCAGATTTGATCTTAAATGGACCAATGATGTCTATCGCCATTTTCTGAAATGGTCGAATAGGTGCAGCATGGCGTGGACCTTTAAATTTGACCTCTTGACATACTTTACAAGATCGACAATAAATCCGTATGTCCTTGTTCACACTAGGCCAAAAGAAAGCCGCAAGAACTCTTGACTTTGTACGGGAAAAACCCATATGTCCAGCACACTGATAGTCGTGAGCGTGCTGAAAAATATTTACTCTCAAATTTTTGGGAACAAGAATCTGAGAATGACTTGACTTAGCGGAGTCTTGCACAATACGTATAAGTACGCCATTCCTCATTGTAATCCAAGATTTACGCTTTGTATCTTTATTCGGATCACCTTTTGCTGCAAGCGTGAAGAATTTCTTTAGAGTCGGATCATCTTCTTGCTGTTTTATAAACGAGTCACGAGAAATTACCAAGGGATCATCTTGGTTATGCACTTCATTATTGTCGTGTGAAATTCTAATCCACATATATAAATTAAATAGTAAATGTAAAGCCTAAAAAATAACTTCAATAAAAGGAAAGAAGAATGGTAAAGAACAGTGCTGCCACAATGACTGTACTCGAAATCCCCCTTGTTTTCTACTTCGTCTGCAAATTGTAACGTTTCACGTTGATAGTAAAAGCCTACTGCAGCATACACGCTTTCTACGATAAAATGTGTACTGCATTTCTAAGAAAAACTTTGAGATACACAAGCTGACCTATATTTAATATTCCATTCATTTCATTTTATACACTGCGTGATGAGAAGACAGATGAACTTAGGGAGAGAGAGGGCGGATCGGAGGAACACAGGCAATACTACCACAGTCTCGCGATACACAATTAATGCCACCCCTAACACGCGAAAGGCATGAGGCACTAACTAACTTTTTTTTCAGATAGACAGTGATAAAAAACACTACCTATACGAGAGTTAGGTTTAAAAACCTGAAAAACGCTTATTAGGAAACATGACATTATACTGGTTTACGTTTGAAAGCCTGACAGTACCCAGACACCACATCGTATTCGAAGTGAACAGGAGGTAGAAGAAAATGCATATTTTGAACGCAGCCCCTTAGCCCCATAAAATTTATATAGTTGGGTTCCTTAGGACTTGCTGACAAATAATATGTTGAACGTTACGCAAATAGTCTAGGAATTAACAAATTATAGCCAAAATAAAATGGTGGTGCTGTCAGACAACACCAAAATCAGAATCGCTCAGTGGCAGATTTTGACACCACCATTGTACGGGAAATAGGCCAACATGTTACCTCCTATTTGATTGGCGGAAGTAAATGTAAGGCTAAACACGATTAGTCGGACTATAAATATTGATTCTTTGTTGTTTGGGAAACGTGAGTAGGAGTACTTTTTTTCAAACGCTTGTGTAAACATGGCTCGATTGGTTAGACCCGCCAATATAGTCATTTAGAAGCGTTAGTTCAGCACCACATTTTCAAATAAACTTACTAAAGAACCAGTGCGTTGAGCGCCAGTGCATATTTTTCTAAATAAAAGCCTGGGACATCGGCAGATCGAAATTGTGCTATATTCATTGCCAGTCAACGTAACTGTGTATTATTCCATGAATTGTGGTAAGCTTGATATATTCAATATCTTTTTAATGAAAATTGAATGTAAATTGATAAATTATGTCTGTATATGTGTGTGGTTCAGTAGCGAACATGAGGTAAAGCCTATATAGTGCTCCAACCTGAACAGAAGGTGTCGGAGGAAAGTAAAACTACATGGAATTGCCAAACAGTACACTGACCCCTATCTTATTGACTAGAAAGAAATAATGCTGGAATTGCAGAGGCGTAGTAACCATTAGGGAGGAGTATACTGATGTCAGTTGTGTCAGATGAAGCTGGCAGTGGCCTACCGCTCTGAACTCAGTGTTTGTTATGTATTGTGTTCAGTCTGGAATTAGATTATAAATTAGTTATAAAGTAGGAGGTACAACCTTCTTGTTTCAGGGACTGTGGTCCTAAAGTTATTGAGCAGCACCTGGTCGGAGCTTTGCTGAATCTAGAGGCTGACAGCATACTCCTGGGTCCAGATAGCGACCAGTGAGGTGTCTCCAGAACACAGGGGAGCAATCGAGCAGAGGAGTCTTTTCCTGCCGCCATCACGAAAGTTAAGCCTCTGTGGCCAGTGGAGCTCAACATTATGTGTCCCCTCAAAAATTGACATTTTAGTAAAAAAGAGGGACAATATCTTGTTTAAATTGACAGGAACTGTGAACTTTTTCCCCATACTATTTCCCAGATAAACAAACACTTGAAGTCATGATGACAAATAATAACATAGCTTGAAAAAACAAAACCAGTATTACCTCATAGTACTACTACACAACTGACACACATAGGATAATATTAATAAAATATGTCACTACCAGGTTCATGTTTATAAATTATGTATATATAAATTGTGATTACAATTAATTGTGATTCCTGGTTCACTTTGTGGTTGAATCAGGATATATATTAGTGAAAGTAATTAATACATATATATTTGAAACTTTACCAGTGACTCATTTAAGATAGTCTTATAGAGTGTTAAATGTGTGTGAGTGTCACCGTGTTGTCAAGTGTGGTGGAATAAATTAAATTGTTTATCTGTCTGTTGTTGTTGTTGTGACTTACACTTCATCATATACATACCCTAGACATTTAACGTAGTCATCACAATATTCCAGAATAATTCTGACTGAGGTATAATGTGGTAGCAAGTAAGGTTATCTGTAAAACACTACACCTATTAGATACAGATACCTTCACAGCTGATCTCAGTCAGTACACTAAGTCCCCTATAAATATTTATAACATCCCACTTTACCACATATATTGGGGTCTAGCTCCCGGGATTTTGAATCTTTCCCTATTAAAAATATTGGGGGTAATTCACTTCAGGGAATAATAGAAATTAAAAAGGTATCCTTGAGTGAAAATAGATAACGTTGAGCTCTCAGTGCCTGTGGTGTCTTTGGACAAGTAATATCAGATTAAATTGAAATTGATAACGAAGAACTGGAAAGTGTCAATGAATTCGAATACTTAGGATCAATCATTAACAGCTCTGGCGACTGTGCAGTAGAAATTAAAAGAAGACTTGCAATTGCTTCACATAAGCTAATACAGATGAAAAACCTATGGCAAGGCACAAGCAAAGAAACAAAGTTACAACTGATCAGAGCATGTATATTCCCAGTAGCAACATACGGCTGCGAGACTTGGACACTCAATAAAACAGTTGCAAAAAAGATTACATCATTCGAAATGAAATGCTACAGAAGGATGTTGAGAATACCCTGGACAGAAAAAAAGACCAACAGAGAAGTACTGCACTCACTAAACGTACAGGAACATTGGCTCCTAAATACCATCGCAATAAGGAAGCTGAAATTTTTCGGTCATATAAAAAAGACATAATAGTCTGGAAAAAACAGTGATGGAAGGCATGGTCCCTGGAAAAAGGGGAAGGGGTCGACCTAGACGACGGTGGACCCAGACATCACAGAGAGTCTGAACTTGTCTTTGGCTGATGCAGGTCGACTTGCCCAGAATCGTGATGCGTTCAGAGCAGCTGTAATGGAGACAACGTTCTGGAAAGAATACGTCACATGATGATGAATATCAGATTGTATTGTTTAGTTACACATCATATAAATTTACCTGTTAGAAAATGGCGGACCTGGCCAAATTTCGATCTGCTGTTGTACAGACTGCGAAAGAGTTAGGAATGGACGGGCAAATTATGATTGCTTATGTCACTGCTGAATGTGACAAATATATTGAACGGGAAGAAAGAAGATTAGAAAAAGAGGCCGAAAGAAAATTAGAATCTGAAAGGTTGGCCGAAGATAAGAGGTTAGAGGCTGAAAAGGAAATTAAGAAGTTACAATTTGAGGCTGAGGCTGAGACTAAGAGGCTGCAGATTGAGGCTGAGGCTAAGAGGTTGCAGATTGAGGCTGACAAAGAGGCTAAAGCATTGGAGGCAGAAAGAGAAGAGAAGAAATTAGCTGCAGAAAGAGAAGAGAAGAAATTAGCTGCAGAAAGAGAAGAGAAGAAATTAGCTGCAGAAAGGGAAGACAAGAGATTAGCTGCAGAGAGGGAAGCAGAAAAGGAGGAGAAGAGATTACAAAGGGAACATGAGTTACGACTAAGGGAGTTTGAGTTTCAAGGCCATGCTCCTGAAAATGGTGCCAGTCCCTTTACCTCTGATGCCACTGCTAGCCAGGGAGCCTCAACCTCAGCTATGAATTTTCATTTAGATCATTTTGTTGAGAAAGACGATGATATTGAGAGCTATCTAAATAGATATGAACTATTAGCTACCACATATGGGTTAGAGAGAGAAAGGTGGAGCTTAAAGTTATCTCAAGGGCTTCGTGGGGCAGCTTATGAAGTTTTTGCCAAAATGAGCAGAGGTGATCAGGAAAATTATGACATGCTAAAGCAGGCTCTTTTGTTAAGATATGAAAAGAACGCAGAATTTTATAGGAAAAAATTTAGGAATGCTAAACTACTGTCAGGTGAAACCTATCACCAGTTCTCTGCACGGTTAGAGACATACTTGGAGAAATGGACTTCTCTGGGGAAAACCCAAGATCTTAAGGAAATGGTCCTTATAGAACAATTAAGAGAGTCCATGGCTCCAGACCTGAGAAAGTTTCTCATGGAACAAGGTGCAGAGAGGCTGGGTGAGTTGCTAAATGTTGCTGAAAGGTATCAAGCAGCTCAGGCAGAGGTATCAGGTAATAAAAAGAAACAGGTGGAAAATTTTAGGGCACCACAGAACTTTAATAAATTTGATCCTAGAGATCAAAACAAAGGTAAGCACCAATTTGATAGGCCACGGTATGACAATAAAAATAAAACCCCACAATTCGATGAAAGGAAATATGATGAAAGAAAATCTTTCAACCAAGGGAAAAGGTGGTGTAAAAATTGTAAGATGAACAATCATGACACTGACCATTGTAGAAGGAAACCTCCTCATTGTGCTGCTATGACATCTGGGAAAAAGGAAAAAAAGGTCAAACCTGCAGAACTACAGGAACCATACCACCCCCCAGTGTGTGAAGATGTCATCTGTAATGGTGTCACTATAAGGTGTTTATATGATACCGGTTTAGATTACGATTCCGTTGTGAGTTCTCACCTGGTGCAGGCAGATCAATACACCACAGAAACAGTGGAGATTCAAACTGCAACCAAGGATGTAGCTACCATGACACTTCCCGTCGCCCGGATAAAGGTGAAAACGCGATATGTGGAAGGAATCATAAAAGCAGCAGTGATAAATGAGCCAATCTACCCTCTGATATTGGGGTGTAGATATGTCTTCTTGGGGAATCCCAAGAGACCTGTGATATTGGCAACAGTGCAGACCAGATCACAGTCTAAAAAGGAGGAGGATAATCCAATAAATACTCATCCAGATGAGATGAGGAAGGCACAGGCGGAGGACAAAACACTCAAGCCGTGTTTCAAGAAGTTGCCCAAATCTCATACACCTCCAGGCAAGGGAGAATTTTATATGAAGAACAAACTGATTTATAGGAAGGCTGGATCTGAATCCAATGGTCACGGACAGCTGGTCCTTCCCACTTCATATAGGACTAAAGTGTTGGAACTAGGGCATGCGATTCCCTTCAGTGGTCATATGGGGATCAGCGCAACAGGACAGCGTATAGCTTGTCACTATTTCTGGCCAGGGATAACTGAAGATATCAAACGATATGTAAAATCCTGTCCAGAGTGCCAACGAGTAGCACCTAAACATTGGACTGCACCAGCAACTCTGGGGGAAATGCCCATAGTGGGAACACCCTTTGAGAGAGTTGCCGTGGATCTTGTGGGACCTCTCACCCGAACCAAGAGAAGGAACAGCTACATTCTGACTCTGGTGGACACTTGTTCTATGTGGGGAGAGGCGGTAGCCCTGTCATCGATTGATTCTAAACATGTGGCAGAGGCATTGCTCACAATTTTCACAAGGTTAGGCTTTCCCAATCAAATCTTGACTGATAATGGCTCTCAGTTCAAGGGGAAACTAACAGAAGAAGTTTTCAGGATCTTCCAGGCCAAACACTTCCATTGTAGTGTGTACCACCCCAAGGGAACGGCCAAGTGGAAAGATTTAATGGCACGTTGATGTCGATCCTGAGAAAGTTGGCACACGAAAAACCAGATACATGGGACCAGTACCTTCACGCCGCCCTCTTTGCTTATCGGGAGGTACCCCATAGTTCAACCGGAATGGCCCCGGCAACATTATTGTTTGGAAGGCCAATAAAAGGTCCACTGGAAGCTCTGTTAAGAACGTGGACTGATGAAAAGGCAGAGGAAAATATTACATCCTCATACCAATATGTGAATGAGCTGACCACTCGTTTAAAAACTGGCTGGAAACTTGCCAATGAAAATTTGAAACAAGCCAGGAAGAAACATGCTGCCTATTATAACAGGAAAGCTAAAGACAGAGATTTGGCTGTGGGAGAGAAGGTACTGCTTCTTCTCCCCGGTAGTCAGAATAAGTTACAAATTGGATGGCAAGGTCCATATACAGTTCTAGAGAAGGTGTCTAGAACCAATTATAAGATAGATAAGAAGGGGAAAGAAAAAATCTATCATGTGAATCTCCTGAAGAAATATTTGGAAAGAGAAAATCAGGAAGAGACACACTTGTTGACCTTGTCCATTGCCATGGAGATGAAAAAGGAACCACTTTCATCATTTGAATATCCATTACACCCCTGTGAGACAGCGGCACAGGTGAAAATCAGTACACATTTAACGAAAAATCAGAAAGAGAGAGTGCAACAGGTTCTAGATAATCATACAGAGGTGTTAACAGACCGACCAGGGCATACAAACCTATTGGAATATGATATGAAACTGATAGACCCCACACCTGTCTGTATGAAACCCTATTCGATTCCTTTTGCTAAGGAGAAAGCTTTGAAGGAAGAGATAGACTATTTGTTGAAGGAAGGAATTATTTCACACAGTGAATCTTCGTATAGTTCCGGTGTTGTACTCTTAAGGAAACCCTCTGGAGAACATAGACTCTGTATAGATTACAGGAGACTGAATGCTATTACAGAAGGACAGGTGGATCCATTGCCGGATACAAATCAGTTGTTTGCCAGACTAAATAAAGCTAAATATTTCTCAAAAGTGGATCTGAGTAAAGGATACTATCAGATTCCAGTAAAGCCTGAGGTTAGACCATACCTAGCTTTTAGTACCTCAGAGGGACACTATGAGTTTAACAGATTGCCATTTGGATTGAAGAATGCGCCTAGTGTCTTCTCTAGAATGATGAGAAAATTATTGGACCCTCTGAATAATCCATGTATCACAAATTTCATGGATGATATCCTTATAGCAACAGAAACATTTGAGGAACACATTGACTCTCTGAACATGCTGTTTAATCGACTTAGGGAAGCGAATTTAACAGCCCGACCAACCAAATGTTGCGTTGGATGTAAAGAATTAGAATTCTTGGGACACACAGTTTATCAGGGAAACATGACCCCTGACCCAAAGAATTTAGAGAAACTAAAGAAAGCCCCGAGACCACAAACCAAGAAAGACGTGAGATCCTTTGTCTCATTATGTGGTTTCTACCAAAAGTATATCAAAAACTTTAATTCCATATGTGCACCGTTAACTGATTTGACACGTAAAGGAAATCCAGATCGAATTACATGGACACCACAATGTGAAATGGCTTACCAGGAATTGAAGGAAAAGCTCACAAGCAAACCTATTTTGAAATTACCTGACTTAAGTCAAGAATTCATTGTAAGGACGGATGCCAGTAATATTGGGTTAGGTGCGACTCTGCTACAGAAATCAGATGCATTGGATGGGGAATTAAGCCCAGTGGCATATGCTAGCAGAAAGTTGAATAAAGCTGAAACCAATTACTCAACTAGCGAAAAAGAATGTCTTGCAGTAATATGGGCGATAAAGAAATTCAATATTTATCTGTATGGGAAGGCATTTAAGTTGCAAACGGATCACAAACCCTTGTCGTTTCTAGCGCAGGCTAGACATGAAAATTCTAGATTACTCCGTTGGTCATTACTGATGCAGCCATTTGAGTTTAGCATAGAGTATATAAGTGGAAAAACAAATCTGGGAGCGGATTTTTTAAGCCGCCATCCGTGTGATGAGAATCACCCTAAGCCCCAGGAATAATAATAAATTTCTCTATGTGTATATAGAATTATAGACTGACATATAACGTCTGTTTTAAGTGGGGAGAATTTGTCGTGTGAAATTCTAATCCACATATATAAATTAAAAAGTAAATGTAAAGCCTAACAAATAACTTCAATAAAAGGAAAGAAGAATGGTAAAGAACAGTGCTGTCACAATGACTGTACTCGAAATCCCCCTTGTTTTCTACTTCGTCTGCAAATTGTAACGTTTCACGTTGATAGTAAAAGCCTACTGCAGCATACACGCTTTCTACGATAAAACGTGTACTGCATTTCTAAGAAAAACCTTGAGATACGCAAGCTGACCTATATTTAATATTCCATTCATTTCATTTTATACACTGCGTGATGAGAAGACAGATGAACTTAGGGAGAGAGAGGGCGGATCGGAGGAACACATGCAATAATACCACAGTCTCGCGATACACAATTAATGCCACCCCTAACACGCGAAAGGCATGAGGCACTAACTAACTTTTTTTTTCAGATAGACAGTGATAAAAAACACTACCTATACGAGAGTTAGGTTTAAAAACCTGAAAAACGCTTATTAGGAAACATGACATTATACTGGTTTACGTTTGAAAGCCTGACAGTACCCAGACACCACATCGTATTCGAAGTGAACAGGAGGTAGAAGAAAATGCATATTTTGAACGCAGCCCCTTAGCCCCATAAAATTTATATAGTTGGGTTCCTTAGGACTTGCTGACAAATAATATGTTGAACGTTACGCAAATAGTCTAGGAATTAACAAATTATAGCCAAAATAAAATGGTGGTGCTGTCAGACCACACCAAAATCAGAATCGCTCAGTGGCAGATTTTGACACCACCATTGTACGGGAAATAGGCCAACATGTTACCTCCTATTTGATTGGCGGAAAGTAAATGTAAGGCTAAACACGATTAGTCGGACTATAAATATTGATTCTTTGTTGTTAGGGAAACGTGAGTAGGAGTACTTTTTCTCAAACGCTTGTGTAAACATGGCTCGATTGGTTAGACCCGCCAATATAGTCATTTAGAAGCGTTAGTTCAGCACCACATTTTCAAATAAACTTACTAAAGAACCAGTGCGTTGAGCGCCAGTGCGTATTTTTCTAAATAAAAGCCTGGGACATCGGCAGATCGAAATTGTGCTATATTCATTGCCAGTCAACGTAACTGTGTATTATTCCATGAATTGTGGTAAGCTTGATATATTCAATATCTTTTTAATGAAAATTGAATGTAAATTGATAAATTATGTCTGTATACGTGTGTGGTTCAGTAGCGAACATGAGGTAAAGCCTATATAGTGCTCCAACCTGAACAGAAGGTGTCGGAGGAAAGTAAAACTACATGGAATTGCCAAACAGTACACTGACACCTATCTTATTGACTAGAAAGAAATAATGCTGGAATTGCAGAGGCGTAGTAACCATTAGGGAGGAGTATACTGATGTCAATTGTGTCAGATGAAGCTGGCAGTGGCCTACCGCTCTGAACTCAGTGGTTGTTATGTATTGTGTTCAGTCTGGAATTAGATTATAAATTATTTATGAAGTAGGAGGTACAACCTTCTTGTTTCAGGGACTGTGGTCCTAAAGTTATTGAGCAGCACCTGGTCGGAGCTTTGCTGAATCTAGAGGCTGACAGCATACTCCTGGGTCCAGATAGCGACCAGTGAGGTGTCTCCAGAACACAGGGGAGCAATCGAGCAGAGGAGTCTTTTCCTGCCGCCATCACGAAAGTTAAGCCTCTGTGGCCAGTGGAGCTCAACATTATGTGTCCCCTCAAAAATTGACATTTTAGTAAAAAAGAGGGACAATATCTTGTTTAAATTGACAGGAACTGTGAACTTTTTCCCCATACTATTTCCCAGATAAACAAACACTTGAAGTCATGATGACAAATAATAACATAGCTTGAAAAAACAAAACCAGTATTACCTCATAGTACTACTACACAACTGACACACATAGGATAATATTAATAAAATATGTCACTACCAGGTTCATGTTTATAAATTATGTATATATAAATTGTGATTACAATTAATTGTGATTCCTGGTTCACTTTGTGGTTGAATCAGGATATATATTAGTGAAAGTAATTAATACATATATATTTGAAACTTTACCAGTGACTCATTTAAGATAGTCTTATAGAGTGTTAAATGTGTGTGAGTGTCACCGTGTTGTCAAGTGTGGTGGAATAAATTAAATTGTTTATCTGTCTGTTGTTGTTGTGACTTACACTTCATCATATACATACCCTAGACATTTAACGTAGTCATCACAATATTACAGAATAATTTTGACTGAGGTATAATGTGGTAGCAAGTAAGGTTATCTGTAAAACACTACACCTATTAGATACAGATACCTTCACAGCTGATCTCAGTCAGTACACTAAGTCCCCTATAAATATTTATAACATCCCACTTTACCACAATTATCTTCAGTAAATGAAGTTTGAGGCATATTAAGAGCTTGAGCTCTAGTGACTACAGCATTAGCAGTTTGCATATTTTGTTTTTCCCAAACGGAAATTTGTTGTGGAGTGCATTCTTTGACTCCGTGAATACGACCGATGATAAGATCAGCGATCGGATTCGGCAGAAGACATGCGTGTACATCTCCTGTAAAGAAAGGAGTAGCAATCTTAATGATAGCAGTAGAGTATTTCTCTAAGGTGCCGCCAAATGACACACATTTGACTACTTTTCCGGTGGCACGAGAAGGATCTACAAGTGATTGCCTAACACCAATTGTGGTGCATCCAGAATCAAAAAGAACTGAGACTGGATTGTCATTTACTAAACCTTTATGTAAGACAAGAGAACCTCTTCCATCATGCGCGACTGACGCAGGAAGAGCGGGGAGAGGATGGCCGCAACTTAAAGTGGATACCGTAGTTGGTTCAAATAATGTTTTGCATTGGGGGCACTAAGATGCTCTCCCAAAATCAAAAGCGGAACATGCCACATTATTAGCGTCATTATTATCTTTAGTCTGTTTATAGGCTTCATGTGACTCTTGCTGTGCAGAGTTTGCCTGATATTGTGATTTATGTTTTTTGTATTGTGATCTACCTCGATTATTATTTCCTCTATTGTAACCCCTATTTGGGTTTGAGTCATAGTTCTCATGGTTACCATTATCATATTCATTATAATGAGTATCTCTATAACTATGATCTTGTTGTCTCCATGATGGATGACTTGGATAGTTCCTATAATGACTTCCTCTGCAGAAATTCCTATAATTATGACCACCTCTGTATCGAGGGCTGTCGGCTCGTCTCCAGTTCTTCGCAGAAGAACCCTGAAATGATTGGTTACCTTGGTTTTGATAACTATTATGGTTACCCTTTTTATCAAACTTGTGTTGTGGTCCCTGAAATTTGTGTGAGTAATTATTGTTGTATGGTGTTGCTGAAGCAACTGGCATACCTTCCTTAACCTTAGCATTGCTAAAAGCTACGTCCGGATGTGCCGTGACGTATTGGGTACAATATTCTTCCATTTCTTTTAGTGTCTTGGGTTTACGCTCATGTAGGAATTCAAGGAATGGTTTATTTACACTTGACATAATCTTGTCTCTGAGCAACAAGTTCATAAGGGCTTCATATGTCTTTTCTGTTTTGGACAGCTCAATCCAACGATTAAATGTAAGACGTGTCCTTGCAATGAATTCTGAGAATTCTACCCCTGATTCAGGTACCATTTTCTTAAACAAAATACGGTAACCGTCCTCTGTTAATTGATATTTTCTCAATAAAGCTGCCCTGATAACATCATAATTATCCTTGTCAGTCTCTTCAACCAAACTTAAACTAGTCAGAGAATCACCTTTCAAATTTTCTGATAACTGGTTAGCGTATTGTGATTTATCCACATTATGAGCTCGACAAGAGCGTTCAAATCTATCCAGCCATAATGTTATGTCATTACCGGAAGGATTGAACGCTGGTACCTTGACCTTGTAAGTAAAGGGTTTACCACTATTACCATTTGACTGATTAGCAATACCCATATTTGTCAATTTTAATTTTTCCAACTCAAATGCTAACAGATTTTCCTCATGTTCCCTTTTTGCTTTTCTCTCCTCGGCTTCAGCTTCTCTGTCTAATCTCTTTTGTTCAGCCTCAGCTTCTAATCTTTTATTTTCAGATTCTCTCTGTAATCTTTTTTCTTGAGCCTCAGCTTCTAATCTCTTTTGTTCAGCCTCAGCTTCTTTATTTTGTTTTTCCATTTCCATTTGGAATCTCCTTTCGTCTACTTGCATCTGCAATTTCTTTTGCTCAAATTCTAATTCCATTCTTTTATCCTCGGCTTTTTGTTTTCTCTCTTCCGCCTTTTGTGCTTTTTCATATTGACTGGTAGCATACTCCTCTAACTTATCACCAGTCTTGCCTAGGGATTTCCCTAACTCAATGAAGTAATCTAAAGTCGACATAATGTATACCAATATGTGACTAGATACCTGAAATAGCAATAATGAAATCTATTTCCAAATAATAATCAGCTCCCTTTATCACAATCTCTGTGGGCAACAAACCTTTAAATAAGGTCTTGTATAATCAACTGTGTACCTCTAATAATAGCAATTAATCATCAGTTGATTATTTCTCATAAGTTCACTACACAGCTAGTAGTGTATGATCAAGTATATTTTATAGTATATGTCAACCAACAACATAAACAAAAGACAATCAAGAAAGACAATACGAAAACATTCGCAGAAATCAAATAAGTTAAATAGAAAACTGAAGAAAATAATCACAGAACCTGTGATGATAACCGCGAGGAAATAAACAACACAAATGACGTCACAGTGTATAAATATCAAGTTGTATAGAACTAAAAGACAGGAAAGATGAGATCAACAAATACACACAAATCAAAACAAAACTAAAGAACAGGAAAATATCACAAAAACGACGAAGAAAAAAAACGCGTCTTCACAACTAACAGAAATAGCAACAAATTGTCGCTAGCAAATTTTCAATTAAGAAAATTCGCACCTACTGAACGCTATTATAAAACCTCTATGACGTGGTATCCTTTATAATAGTCACCTTACCCAACCTCCCACAGACATGTAAACAAATATCACATATAAACATGTAAACATTTAAACATAAATACATATATATCTTATAAATGCAATGTAATGTGTTGCAGATAGAATGTGTTGCGGAGAAGGCTCAGTTATACAGAATAATGGTACATTTTCTATCAAAATTACCTACCACTTTAATCAATAATTGATTCTGGCCTTAAATATTACAAAGTTCAACACAATCTAGAGAAGTGCAGGAAAATCCACCGTTTACTGTTCCTAAGAATAACTAGTAGGACTTCTCGCTTCAGTTGCACTGTACTTGTCGCAAACACAGTCAAATATATGCTCCAACACTGATGTGTGATGCTGTTTCTTCCAAATAAACACAGTCTGTTCAATGCTGTCTGTACTATGACAAATGTCAACAAGCGCTGACCTAGTTGCTGCATACGCTCGATAGGACAGGTCACGCTGACATCGACTGTAGAGTTGTATTGCAAACTTGTACACTGGTGTTCATGTGTGTCGTATGTGGCCACAGAAAACCGTCTGGTATCAGTAGTTGACTTCTGTACAATGTCCACTGTGCAGGTTGACCCAGAAAGCTGGCCTACCACGTTGATAAAGCCACCACGTTGATACGTGTATAATTGATGTTCTTATCGTAGGAGCAGGTTAATGGTCATCACATTGTTGAAATGCTATTTTCTGGTGTAAGGTGTTATGATTGTCAACTCGCTAACCGACACAGGGTTGTACGTACAGGTCACCTGGTCTATAAAGTAGTGAGGCCCTGGACAGGTGATGTTGACAATGAGTGAAAGTATAAATGTCAATTGCGCGAATGTGTGGAATGTTCTGAAGTTGACATGTTGGTTAGAATACAATCATACACTCGTATGCAAGTCAATGATGTCCTGAACTGCTATTGACGTTTTCATATATTTATTGTGACACATACTCTGACATTACGGTTGACAGTCACTGGAACAAGTTGACACACACATTGTTGTATACGTGAAGAAATACATAGCATCTGGATATAATGGAATGGTCGTAGCCAAGCACATAGTATTCTGATCTGTCTATAGTCTCATTCTTTAGCTGACTAATCGCGTCAGCCAATAAATATTACTTAATAATGGCTCCTTATCAGACCCTCTTCTGCCTAAGTCTTACAAGCCTTAAATCCAGCAAATGTTCATGATAACGATCTTAAACCACCAGTAGTGGGGTTTTATTTTCCTTATAGATAACAGATCTCTATCATCATCAGATAATAAGGTTGTCCCTGTTCTCGATAGATGATTTTATTAAACTGGCAATGAGATCCAAGATGGCTTTACTTTTCAGTGAACCTCGCTCACCCAAGGTGAAAATATGAAGCATAATTAAAGATGCTGTTCATACATAAATGTCCTGATTGGGCTCTGAATAATCTGCAATTAATAATGCTAGTCACATCAAATAACATAGGACTGCTAGGTAGCATATCATCTTCCTCTGTAGTCAATAATAATCTAGGCACAACGAAACGTCTGCCCATCTAGGCATTGCAGAAGGGTACATAAACTGGCTTCGTTACCTTGTTATGGAAATACACTGGCGAATAGCTCACACCATCGTTTGGCGTTAGGAACAAACACTGGGGAGGATTACCGACATAACAGTCATATAGAGAAACTATCTCCTTTCCCCAAATAAACCACGGAAAGATCCCATCTTCGGACTTCCCTGGTACAGACCAGCCATCGCAGAAAAAACATAACGGAAGACCCTTTTCAAAACACACCCGGTCTGGGCATGCGTTAAAGATAACCTTTCAACTATATTCAAGTGGGGCGACTATATATTTACTTTCACTCGAATCAAAACATGAGTATTCGCCCTTTGACTAGGGTTCTAACCTCAGACTCAAAATATTATTACCAAATATTTCCAAACATAACAAGTATACAAACAAATAAATATCTTCCTATATATATACATCTCTATCTTCATTGTCCCCAGTAATCTGTTGGTAACAAAACTGAACACAATCACACAAGAGGTACCCAGCAAACAATACATGGCAATAGAACAAAACATTCAGCGAAGCAAGCAAATAGGCCAAATAGTAGACTCACATGGAGACAAACAAACGCAGGCACAACATATAGCACAAGCCTTTGAGGACTACTATAGAAATCTTTACACAGAAGAAGGTATACAACCACATATACAGGACACTTTACACTAAGAAACTGAGCAACAAAGATAAACAATCTCTTGATGCAGAACTGACCCTAGAAAACATAACACACGCAGTAAACGAAATGCAAAAAGGCAAGTCACCTGGACCAGACGGACTCACAGCTGAATTCTACCAACATTTCTTCCCCATTTTAGGCCCTCTCCTACTAAGGGTATATTTAGAATCTTTCGAAAAAAGGAATTTCTATCTAGTTTCAACCTGTCATACATCACTTTAATCCCTAAAGACGATATGGACAAAACAAAGCTTAAAAACTACAGACCAATATCACTCTTAAACACAGACTATAAAATTTTAGCAAAAACCATAACAAACAAACTCAAACCGTTCATGGCTACACTCATACACGAAGGCCAACAGTGTAGTGTACAGCACAGAAACATTCATCAGCACACACACTTCATAAGAGACATCATCACCTATACACATCAGAAGGATTGCAAGTCGTCAATCCTATCTCTAGACAAGGAAAAAGCCTTTGACAGAATATACCTCCATAAAACTTTACTACACTGCAACATTAGTGAATACTTTAGAAAGTGTATTGAAATTATATGCACAAAACCTGAAAGCAAGGTTTTGGTAGATCGTTCATTTACTGGGACCTTATCGTACCGATAGGTTTGGAAGTTATTTATGGTCCCGTCTGAGTAGAGTGGATGGTGATAAGTACGTGAGAAAAATGTGTGAGAAATATATTTCACGGGTGAATAGTTTAAGGAGAAGATATGTCTCTGGAATGAGTAAGTTTCTCTAGTCCAGCCTATCTATACGACTATAATTCAGTATAAGACAATCTTTTCCTCCTCATACATGTAAATATAAGTTTAACTACACACACACACACACACAACTATGTGACAACAAGACACACAAATGTGAAAAACTATGGTTAATTGGGTATGGGTCTGACCAACACACAAAGTTAAGTTTCTTTTGTTTTTATTATCATTAAACTTGACAACACCAAATATCTAAAGAATGATCAATTAAAATCAGATTTACATACATAGGAAATAACAGAATAAATGTGCCCTCCCCTTATTGAGAAAAAGAACCCAAAAAGTTAATAACCCAAAGGTCAAAGCTTAGCACTATGTTACAGAATAGACACTAAGGAAAAACAAAGTTCCTACTAAATGCTACCCTGTAAAGTAAACAATTTTAAGCAAAAAACCAGGGTTGGTACAATTCCTGTAACAAAGAAAAATATTCACTCTCTCTCTGACATACAGTGGCCACTCAATCATGCTTACCTAATCTTGGTGATTTTCCTTGGAATTACAATGGTTCCTGAATATACAAAAATGTCAGGTGTTTTTCCCAAATTGGCCCCAGTCCATCCTCTAACAAATAAGATTTAAAAGGTGGACGCCAAATTTGATGGTTTAATTTTTCACGAATGAACAAAATGTCACCGCGAATGTGTAGCAAGACGTGCTCTTGAGGTTCACAGTTAATAGAGTAAAATACTTCCAGTATTGTGAAACATCTGGTTGCTAAAACTGTTACAATTGATAAATAATGGTAATCCTATCGGCTGGCTCTATGCTGAGTGCCGATTCTGAAACAGCGTAAATTCTGGATGATACACTTGAATACGACTGTCAGTCGTCAGATAATATTATTTTTCTGCACAACTCCAGTGGGCTGATAAAATTGGAAAAATATAATGCTGGGTTTTATAAGTCCAGTTAAATTTACAAGTTAAAATGTTTCTCGTATATCTTTGGCCAATCCTGTTCACAAGTGAACTTGGGGACGCACAAGCCAAAAAAAGACAACATTAACCATTCAGTAAATGAAGAAAAAAACCGCTGGCCGCTCTTGTGATCAGGTCTGCTAGGAATAAAGAAACATTATGGAAAAATGCTACTATCCTATATAGCTACAAATATACAAACGGACGGGGACAAGACGATCTCTTATCCATTCCGTCAGTCCTGATTAAATTTAAAAGGCACATGGTGATTTTCTTTGCACCTATTCGGTCAGCTTTTCACCAGCGCGGCAATTTCAATTCGCATGAAGGTATGCAACCCTCCCCGCCCCTTACGCGCGCGTTAAAGATCAGTGTACAATGTCAATTAGTATTTAATTGTCCATACGCGCACTTACTTAAATATCGCCTGTCGTTAATAGCTATTACATTGTCGGTGTCTGTTGGTCATCGTATGATATTAAATAATAGTCACTTACTATAAATACACAATGAAATTTAACGTGAATTCTATTCTGCCCTATCCGTCGCGCCTAGCATATATATATATATATATATATATATATATATATATATATATATATATATATATATATATATATATATATATATATATATATATATATATATATATATATATAAGTCAACTAAAACCGTCTCTTCTTGTGTGAGAAGCGGGTGATGAAAATTAGCATTTTAACTGAACAACTGGTATAAAATAGCTATGCTTTATTCTATTTCACTGGTTTTAACAGCTAGAACTCTAAGTGAATTATAATGGTAAAAGCTTTAACACTTTACCACGTAAGAACTAATTTCTATTACTAGAACATCAGAATGAAATGATCCCCACGAATGCTATTAACACATTTAGCGAAAAATGCGTGCTTAGACTATCCAAAATTCTGAGTGACAACTGATAGCAGGTTTAGGAGACCACAGTTTATATATCATCATGGTTCTCTGATCTATAGATGATGCTACTTTTCACACTATTGTGTGTACCAGAGAATCAGAAACCTGAGTTTCCCAGATAAAAGCTTCACGGTCGGCCTTTCTCAGGCGTTAGACCGCCATTACAGACTTAAATCCGTGTAATGGGGTTCTCGTAGATTTTGTCCGTATCTGAAGATCAAAGCTCGGATTTTTCTCTCTGTGTACGAACTTCAAAGGGTACTCGGGTAAAGCTTTTTGTCCGTGCGTCTACTTCAAAAGGTCCGGTGTTATTCACGTGCGGTCTGTCAGGTATCCGATGATTGACAGATCAGCTCGCGTGAGAAACTTGGGTAAACAAACCTGATTCGCTCCCTGTTATGACTGGCAGGTCGCGAAAGTTTGTGAACAACTTCGTTTGATTATGTTCAAAGTAAAGATGCGAGGATGAAAAATAAGCTTGTATGAGTAAGACAGGCAGAAAAATGCTTGGTTTTGCTAGCAAATCATAAAACGCTAGCGGGATTACAAAGGCTGTCAGATTACTGTAGGCTATATTTCCATTATACGTCACGGACCTTCAGGCTGACAAGATCTGTTAGGCAGGGGTGTCCGCTTTCTCCTCTACTGTATGCACTCGCTCTAGAACCACTGTTAGAGAAAATTACACAAGATAGTACTATCAGAAGCACTTTTATTCAGGGTAAAGGGGAACAAAAGTTGCTTCCATACGCAGACGATACTACTTTCTCTTCCACCCCCAATTATTGGTCTATACAAAATATTCTAGACACATTCACGCTTTTTTGGTAAAGGTAGTGGGTCAAAATTAAACGTCCAGAAGTCTACAATTATGGGTAAAGGCAGATGGAAAAACAAGTCGGATTTTCCCTTTAATTTAACGTCAACAACAAACATGTACATACTTCCCATCTCACCCAAACCGCACACACAAAGTCACATGGCAGAACCTTGTCGCACATATCACAGACACGCTACACCGCTACAAATACAAAAATACAACCATGTTTTCCAGACGTGCAATAGTGAACTGCTTTATTAATCCAAGAATAATTTATATTGCGACAGCTTTTGACCCTCCACAACATACGGTGACAGAGATAAACAAGGAGATTAGACGTTTTGTTTTTGGGCACACTTTATTTAGCATTAGACATCGAACACTCATGCAAGAGAAAAGATTCGTGAGAATTGCCCTCCAGGATATAGGAACAAAAATAAAGGTACTTCGAATAAAACTTGTAGGAAATATAATAAGAAACCCAGAACAACACACATTAGCACATTACTAAGCAGGGCTTAGACTTGCTAGACTGAGACCACTAAAGAACAATGTCCCACATCATTTCGGCACACTACCACCTTTTCACAAGACATGCATACAAGCCATCAGAGGACACGAAATTTTAATTAACCAGAAAACAAACAAAATTTACAAACACTTAGACAGGTTACAAGCACCATCTTCACACCTTAGAATTAAAAGAGGTTACAATTGCTTTATAACATATTACACTGAGATTTTCACCGATCTTCACAACAAAAGCATCACACCAAAAGCCAGAGAAGTCACATATCGACTTTTATGTAACATGACACCAACCACAGAAAGGGCGGCACACAGATTAAAACGAAAATCACAATGCAAGATGTGTCAAGAAAATGTACAGGAAAGTGAGGAGCACATTTTCTATAAATGTAGTACAATTATACCAGCACAGAGAATCTTACAAGACATACTGGACCCAAATCCAGGATCCTTGACCCGCCAAATTGTCTTAAATCCAAGCCTTTAGTTTATACAAAGGTCCGTATCCTACCCCTCCCCCTTTTGTCACCCTCCACTGTTATTTACGAGGTACTTCATCACCTGTGGCAAAATGTTTTTCCTCACCCCCTTCCTTAACACACATACTCACCCTTTCCCCCGCCCCCTCCCACACACGTACATCACTAAAGGTGAGGTACTCCATCACTCAATACTTTTATCTTAAGTACACGTATGCGAGTGTTTGCATGTTAACATTTTTCATCCTCTTTTTTGTCATGTCCGCAGAGAGAATCCTGCCTTTAAATTATTATTTTATTTTTTATTTAACTATTATTATTATTATTAAATTTTTAATGCAAAAAGGTGATATATTTAACAGTACGGCGAAATTAAAATCGCACAGCATTGCCTAACTTGGCATTTTAAGTATGAATGTATATATCACATGTTGGCTGGTTTATTATTATGTTAATGAAAGTACACTTTTGGTAGAAATATGTGTGCACGAGTGTATATGACTTTTATCTGTATTCCAATTTGACCTTTGATACAGACGCATTGGGTTCGGGTTCACACAATTATTAAAGATTCAAAGTAATATATTGTCTTGTCTGTATCTTAATCGTTGACAATCAGTTTGTTCCTTAAGAACCTTCTTGGTAAACAAGTTATAGTGGTTTTCTTCGTAGAAGATCATATTATGCATAATGCGAAAAACAATCCATAAAAATGGCACAAAGAGCCAACCTTCAAATTGAGTGATGAGGGTGGTAAGTCCTTTGATTTTTGAGTCCAATATACATCCATTTTATTATGAAAATAAACGTGAAGAAATCATATAGATATTCAGTATCATAAGAAAATTCATCTGCATTGATTCAAATTTGAATCGATAGTATCGTAAATCTTCCAGTCAATTAGTTGTCATCAGAACATCAAGGCGATGTACGCGCTCTGCTGTACTCCAGACAGACGGTAATGAAACGCCTGTGTTTGATGAATATATATATATCATACATGGATCTAAGATCCTTCCTTCCAATGGTTATATACTAACCATATACTTTCATTATCCATTAATAAAACATGGACTGACCCTTCGTCCATAAAAATCAATTACAATTCGGCACTATGTAGCCTAACTATGGAAGGATTAAAAACGCGTCTTCATGGCGTGACGGTCAAGTAATAAAGGGTCAAGTACATTAGTCACCAAGCGTGACCATATCAACGCTACCGCGTCACAATTGAACCATGCGATTGTGTTCAACAATAAACCATGAAGCATAAAAAACATTCTCTATTAAAAACCTATCACCATAAAATGCACACTGCCAACTATAGCAGACGACATCGTAAACATGTCGTAACAACCTTGTCTTTTAATAATTCACATAATGTTTGTAATATTATATAAAAAGGGATTTTTCGACAGAAAGTTTTATCAATCGCCCCTGAGATGGTACCTCTTCCTTAACGAGGCAGCCTGGATTCGTTAAACGACCCTTTCTTCCCCCACTGTCCTTCCCTCCCTCTAAACCTAGGCTACTCATTTTTTATTATGATTGTATACTGTAAATGAATGCTGTTATGTTAACTTTATAATGTTGCATGCCTTTAAATTAATGCTTAAAGTAATATGTGGGAATAAAAGGGTATAGTATGCAAGATTAATGAGAGTGAAAGGGCAGAATGTTAGACGGGCCTGCGCGCCCAATTCTCAACCCTTCGAAAATAAAGTTCGTTCGTTCGTTCGTTCGTTCACTACTATCTCATTCTCTGACTATTCTAACATTTTGTAAGTCCGCGTTAAGCCTTCTATGCCCTCTCCCCTCCCCAGTCCTTCTATCCTCTCAGTTTCTTAAGCTCGACCTTTTAAACTACTATATTCTGCGACCATCTTCCATGGGGTGGACATGGCCAAACCAAGCAATGTATACATGCTTTGAAGGCCAGCACGTGACAACACCTCGACATTAAATTTAGTTTCTACTAGATTCCAGGAGTCCAATTTCTCTGATTTATGATGTCAAGATGCCAGGCCTGGCTCAGAAAATGGCTTCAGGCTCGGCCGTTAAATATATTCTGCGAAAGAGAACGAGGTTGGTTCATCCAGCGCAAAGCCAGAAAAGCACATCTGGGAAAATAAAATGGAATAGGTCTTAAAAAAAGACAGGGTTACTTTTTAACACACTAACGGAAAAAAAAGAAACGAAAAAAGTGTCTTTATTATACCTTCACTGAAACTTCTTAGTGAGAAATTTTGAATATTTTGTTTTTCCCTTTTTCCCAACTGTTAAAAAAAAAAGAGAGCACTTTAAAATGTCAAGAAAGAAGGCGTATAATTCGTTTTTATCCCTTTATTTTCTTCTCTTTTTAATCAATACTTTCAACACACAAAAATGAGAAATATACAACTTTTTTCTATACAGCTGCCCATTGTGTCATTGTATTTTCATTGAACCTCCCTTATTGAAATGTAAAATGAACATGTTTTGTAAAGTCAAACGGAATACGAATGAAGATTGAAAAGAAAAAAAAGTAGCTGGCGAGTCTTTTTAGGGCTTTAGGCTAGCAGATAGATTATGTTAGTCCTTTTCAGGACTTAGTATCTTTCCACGCTGATCGGGTTAGCAGTGAAGGAGTCACTTATTTTTGGATGGTAAATGCGCTCTGATATAACCAAATAGGTTGAAAGGAGCGCGCCTCGCCACAAGAAGGAGAAAACCGAACAAAACCAAAAAAAGTTCATTACTTTTAATGTTGCCTCAGGGGCTACTAATTGGAACGAGACTAGAATTACACAATAGTTGTGTTACAACGACATCAAGTTCTGTGATGCAGCTAACATCTGTAGTGTGACAACAATCTTGAATGGCGGTCCGGAGCAGGACACTAGGATCCCTCCAAATCTTGATATTTAAAATGTACCACGATAGAATCCCATGTACAAATTTCAGCTTCCTATGTCATCTGAAACATCCAAACAACGTTCATTTCAAATTAAAGCTTTTAATAATCTGTGTTTCAACACTTTAAAAAAATGTCTTATAATTTCTAGATCACTAAATTCACAGCGACTGAAGATTTCACTTTTTTTCCTTCCTGATCTGATAATTTTACAAACTGCTGCAGCTACAGTAAGTTTCATACAGCACGTGTCTAGATTACCTCATGTCTAGATCTAATCACATCATTAGTTTAGACAACTTACAACTGAATGGAGACAATTTCATTGGCACCTAACCCCCACAAGTTAGTTTCACTGCTGCTCATTTTTTTTTAAACCCTCATTAAGCATCATCACTCGCATGAGGAGAGACACAAAATGCTCAAACCATCTTTTCCCTTCAGTCCTGTTGTATGGCTGTGAAACATAGAGAATAACAAATACAACAAGCAGACAAAGTTACAGACTTTCACAAATGGGTGCTTGCGTAGAAAAGAAGGATTGAAATTATACGACACGGTCACCGATGTGGAGCCGGACAAATGCCGGTCAGGCAAGAGATGGGAAGAGGACGCTGGCGATGGGTTGAGCACATACACTGAGGAAACCAAATGGCAGCGTTACTATGTTCTGGAATCCCCGGGATACGAGAAGTTGTGGAAGACTGTAAACACATGGAGAAGAGAACTGGAAACAGAAATGAAAATGACGAGGAAACAAAGGTAAGACCTTGAACTGATGGCACGCGACGGATGACTTGACATGCGTGTGTTCTTCTTCTTCTTCTCCTTCGTACACTCTCAGACATCTACTTGAATATTTTCATAAAAAGCAGTTGACAGCTTGAGGCTGTTTGAATCTCCGCAGAGCTTTTCTACGAATGGTACTGGTGTCGTCCATATGCGGTTTCTCTGTTCCGCATATGTTGGGCATCTTTGAAGCAGATGTTAGCAGCCATTTTATCTATGCCACATTTAATTAATCGGTAATTCCTATCTTTATCTTGTTGAATAGATGGTATCCCAATTTGTTGTGGCCCGAGCGGAGTTTGAAGATTACCACTTGTTGAGAGTAATGAATGCATGACACCATCCATGCCATCGACTTCTCTATCCTCCATTTTGTCTTTCTTTCATTCTCTAGCTACGTCTATAAAGTTCAACAACTACAGACAGAAAGAGACATTAAAGTGGTTTGGCCACAGCGTTAAAGTACTGCTCAGTCACGTGTTATCACAAACCTTCAATAGCAGAAGATATAGTCTGAGGTCAAGAACAAGCCTTAGTGCATGGGAGTCCATGAATGGATTATAGGGGGTTGGTGTACATAACCTAAATTTTAAAATGATACTTTTTTTAACGATTTTATGTATATTTCATTTTCCCTAGAAGTAATCTGCCCAGCCTTCATCGGACAAAGAGAGGGGTCCATAGCTTTCAGCGTAAAATCAAAGAGGCCTATAGCCTTCAGAGGACCATTCCCTCTTTTTCTTAAAAATGCATATTTATTCTCTCTGTCCACTTTCTGTTAAAGTGCACCCTTGGTTTTCTATCGCCAGTTTGTCTTACACATTTATGTTCCAGTGGCGTTACTACAATGCAGAGGGCTGCCGGGCACACATTAAGTGGGGCCCTCTTTACATCATTACATAATGGGCTCAACAACTATAATTAATTTACGGTATATATGCATACAAAATTTACTTATTAATTCATAGTCATAATTACTGTTGAGTTACCCCAATGAGCATAGATCTTCAAACAACTTGTACCAGGTTTTCCTGACATTTTGCTGTCCATTCAAGATCTTTGCATGTCTTCTTTACCCCCTTGCTTTTATGTCTCTAGAAACTGGGACATGCTGGAATGCTGAAACACAGGAACAAAGAAAATTAAAAGGAAATAAATACAAGCCAGGGTCTCTTCCAACCACTACTTTCAAGGGCTCTGTTAAGTGTAGCTGGCGGAGGTCTGTACGTGCCGTAGCAATTGAGTGCCTGAAAGTGATGGTTGGCAGAATCAACGCACAGCATAATGTTCAGTTAACTCGACTCGTTAGGTGTCAACGGATAGTCAAACATAGACCAATTACTTAACATGTAATCAAACTCAGTTTCCTCAATCCAACACATTTATCACATTGTACAAATCCACATTGTTCCATGATAATAATGGCAGATGCTATTCCGTCAAAGCAATTTCCTTTTGTTAAATTTACGACATACGTTTCATACGTAACTCATAGATTTAATACTCTTCAGGGAAAGACACATTTCATTATGCATAGTTCATCTTCCATATCTTCATACATGATTATTCTTATCCGTCTCTTGCTCATAAGCACGCAAGTCCATGAACATAAAATTATAATAATCTTCTAGATATCCCAGACAATCTCGTTGTACATTTATTAAACAGTTTCCTGACACTTGGAATCCTGTCTATTTGGGCCACAAACAGAACAATTGTGACCGCACAGCAATGGAATTCTAATTTGACGTGCAAAAATGTATCTTAACAGGTTCACTCGCCGTTGGGTTATGTCTAGTTCACCTATGCGATAGATATACCACTGGTTCGTCAACTTTTTTCTAAGAAGTGCCCTTGATTTTCTGCTCTTTGTTTACCTCACTTACACATTTTTACACGTGCTAAAAGTTACTGTGTTATATCCGGTAAATGAATTCCGTCAAACATATACGTCTAATGAAATATGTGTACAGAGCACTGTGGCGAAATGGTGTGGTAAAGTGGGATGATATAAATATTTATAGGGGACTTAGTGTACTGACTGAGATCAGCTGTGAAGGTATCTGTATCTAATAAGTGTGGTGTATTACAGATGACCTTACTTTGCTACCACATTTAGACCTCAGTCAGACTTATTCTGGAATATTATGATGACTACGTTGAATGTCTAAGGTTATGATAGTGATGAAGTGTATGTTCACAACAACCAAAAGACAGATAAACAATTTAATTTAATCCACAATACTTTACAACCCTGTGACACTCACATACATAGAACACTCTATAAGACTATCTTAATAAGTCCAATGTTACTTTTAAAATATGTATTAATTCCTTTCAATAATAGATATCCTGATTCAACTACAAAGTGAACCAGAAATCACAATCAAATGAAATCACAAGTTGTATGTACACAATTTATAGATAGGATCTTTGTATTGACATATATTATTATTACAATATGTGTGTAATTTGTGATGTAGTACTATGAGGTAATACTGGCTTTTCAAGCTAGGTTGTTGTTTGTCATCATGACTTCAAGTGTTTGCTTCTGGTGGAAATAATATTGGAAAGGTTCACAGTTTCTTTTTATTTGAAACAAACAACTGTCCCTCTTGATTTAATGTATAGTCAATTTTTGAGGGGGTATACACAAGATTGAGCTGCTCTGGCCACGAAATCTTAACTTCTGTGTGGGCGGCAGGAAACAGTCTCCACTGCTCGCTTGCTTCACCTGTTCTTGAGAAACAACACTGGTCGATATCTTGACCAAGGAGTATGCTACCAGCCTCTGGATTCAGCACAACTCAGACCAGGTGCTGCTTTAATACTTTAGTACCACGGTCCCTGAAACAAGAAGGTTGTACCTCCTACTTCAGAACTAATTTATACTCTATTTCCACACTGAAGCACAATACATAACAAACACCGAGTTCAGCGCGGTTGGCCAACTGCTAGCTTCTCATGAACAATATACACCAGTTTTCCTCTCCCTAATGGTTACAACGCCTCTGCAATTCCAGCATTATTTCCCTCTATTCAATAAGATAGGTGTCATAGTACTATTTGGCAATCCCATGCAGTTATACTCCTCTCCGACAAGTTTTGTCCATGATGGAGCAATATCTAGGCTTTGCCTCATGTTTGTTACTGAACCACACACATACAGACATGAATTATCAATTCACATTCAATTTTCATCTAAAAGATATCAAATATGTCTAGCTTACCACAATTCAAAGAAATATTAAACAAATACGTAGACTGGCGATGAGTTATGGCACAATTCCGATCTGCCTCTGTCCCAGGCTTTTATTAGAAAAATATGAACTGGATCTCAACGCACTTGCTTCTATAAAGTTTATTTCAAAAAGTGGCACTGAACAGACGCTCCTAATTGACTATATTAAATGGTCTAGCCAATGAGACCATGTTTACAAAAGCTTTTGAAAAAAAGTACCCTTCCTATCGTTGCCATTAACAACCAAAAATAGTAATTGCCATCGACTAATCAAGTTTCGCCTTACATATTATTCTAGCCAATCAAATCGGATTTAACGTGGTGGCCTCATTTCCTCTAAAGCAGTGTCCAAACACGCCATTATGAGCAAATATGATCCTGTGTTGTCAGACAACACCACTATAATATTTTGGCTATAATTTGTTAATTATTAGACTATTTGCTTAACACGTAACATATTCTTTGTCAGCAAGACCTAAGGCACCCAAATATATAAGTTTAATGGAGCTAAGTGGCTGCGTTCAAAATATGTATTTTCTTCTACCACCCGTTCACTTCTATACGATGGGGTGTCTTCTGTACTGTCAGGCTAATGTCAGGATTTCAGACGTAAAACAGTATTGTGTCATGTTTCCTAATAAGCATTAACCATGTTTTGTAAAACCTAACCTCGTATTGGTAGTGTTTTTTGTCCTTGTTTATTTGAAAAAAAGCAAGTCTGCATGCCTTTCGCGTGGGGTAGCATTAATGGAATATTAATCTAGGTCATTACGCAGTGTGTCTATCTCAAGGTTTTCTAAGAAACACAGTACCCGTTTTATTTTTCGAAACGCGTGTATTTGATGCAGTAGGCTTTACTAGCAAGCGTGAAAGCGTTACAATTTTGCAGACGAAGTAGAAAAAGGGGATTTCTTGTTTAACTAGTATGACGTTCTATAACACAGGCGTACGCTATTGTGACCGCACTATTCTTTTACCATTCTTCTTTCCTTTTATTGAATTAATTCGTTAGGCTTTACATTTCCTTTTTAATTTATATATGTGGATTTAGAATGTCTCACGACAAATTCTCCCCACTTAAAACAGACGTTATATGTCAGTCTATAATTCTATATACACATAGAGAAATTTAATATTATTCCTGGTGCTTACGGTGATTTTCATCACACGGATGGCGGCTTAGAAAATCCGCACCCAGGTTAGTTTTTCCAGAAATATACTCTATGCTGAACTGGAATGGCTGCAAAAGTAAGGACCATCTGAGTAACCTCGAATTTTCATGCCTAGCCTGCGCTAGAAACGACAAGGGTTTGTGATCCGTTTGCAACTTAAATGCCTTCCCATACAGATAAATATTGAATTTCTTGATCGCCCATATTACTGCAAGACATTCTTTTTCGCTAGTTGAGTAATTTGTTTCAGCTTTATTCAACTTTCTGCTAGCATATGCCACTGGGGTTAATTCCCCATTCAGTGCATCTGATTTCTGTAACAGGGTCGCGCCCAACCCGATATTACTTGCATCCGTTCTCACAATGAATTCTTGACTTAAGTCAGGTAATTTCAAAATAGGTTTGCTTGTGAGCTTTTCCTTCAATTCCTGGTATGCCAATTCACATTGTGCTGTCCATGTAATTCGATCTGGATTTCCCTTACGTGTCAAATCAGTTAACGGTGCACATATGGAATTAAAGTTTTTGATATACTTTTGGTAGAAACCACATAATGAGACAAAGGATCTCACGTCTTTCTTGGTTTGTGGTCTCGGGGCTTTCTTTAGTTTCTCTAAATTCTTGAGGTCAGGGGTCATGTTTCCCTGATGGACTGTGTGTCCCAAGAATTCTAATTCTTTACATCCAACGCAACATTTGGTTGGTCGGGCTGTTAAATTCGCTTCTCTAAGTCGATTAAACAGCATGTTCAGAGAGTCAATGTGTTCCTCAAATGTTTCTGTTGCTATAAGGATATCATCCATGAAATTTGTGATGCATGGATTATTCAGAGGATCCAACAATTTTCTCATCATTCTAGAGAAGACACTAGGCGCATTCTTCAATCCAAATGGCAATCTGTTAAACTCATAGTGTCCCTCTGAGGTACTAAAAGCTAGGTATGGTCTAACCTCAGGCTTTACTGGAATCTGATAGTATCCTTTACTCAGATCCACTTTTGAGAAATATTTAGCTTTATTTAGCCTGGCAAACAACTGATTTGTATCCGGCAATGGATCCACCTGACCTTCTGTGATAGCATTCAGTCTCCTGTAATCTATACAGAGTCTATGTTCTCCAGAGGGTTTCCTTAAGAGTACCACACTGGAACTATACGAAGATTCACTGTGTGAAATTATTCCCTCCTTCAACAAATAGTCTATCTCTTCCTTCAAAGCTTTCTCCTTAGCAAAAGGAATCGAATAGGGTTTCATACAGACAGGTGTGGGGTCTATCAGTTTCATATCATATTCCAATAAGTTTGTATGCCCCGGTCGGTCCGTTAACACCTCTGTATGATCATCTAGAACCTGTTGCACTCTCTCCTTCTGATTTTTCGTTAAATGTGTACTGATTTTCACCTGTGCCGCTGTCTCACAGGGATGTAATGGATATTCAAATGATGAAAGTGGTTCCTTTTTCATCTCCATTGCAATGGACAAGGTCAACAAGTGTGTCTCTTCCTGATTTTCTCTTTCCAAATATTTCTTCAGGAGATTCACATGATAGATTTTTTCTTTCCCCTTCTTATCTATCTTATAATTGGTTCTAGACACCTTCTCTAGAACTGTATATGGACCTTGCCATCCAATTTGTAACTTATTCTGACTACCGGGTAGAAGAAGCAGTACCTTCTCTCCCACAGCCAAATCTCTGTCTTTAGCTTTCCTGTTGTAATAGGCAGCATGTTTTTCCTGGCTTGTCTCAAATTTTCATTGGCAAGTTTCCAGCCAGTTTTTAAACGAGTGGTCAGCTCATTCACATATTGGTATGATGATGTAATATTTTCCTCTGCCTTTTCATCAGTCCACGTTCTTAACAGAGCTTCGAGTGGACCTTTTATTGGCCTTCCAAATAATAATGTTGCCGGGGCCATACCGGTTGAACTATGGGGTACCTCCCGATAAGCAAAGAGGGCGGCGTGAAGGTACTGGTCCCATGTATCTGGTTTTTCGTGTGCCAACTTTCTCAGGATCGACATCAACGTGCCATTAAATCTTTCCACTTGGCCGTTCCCTTGGGGATGGTACACACTACAATGGAAGTGTTTGGCCTGGAAGATCCTGAAAACTTCTTCTGTTAGTTTCCCCTTGAACTGAGAGCCATTATCAGTCAAGATTTGGTTGGGAAAGCCTAACCTTGTGAAAATTGTGAGTAATGCCTCTGCCACATGTTTAGAGTCAATGGATGACAGGGCTACCGCCTCTCCCCACATAGAACAAGTGTCCACCAGAGTCAGAATGTAGCTGTTCCTTCTCTTGGTTCGAGTGAGAGGTCCCACAATGTCCACGGCAACTCTCTCAAAGGGTGTTCCCACTATGGGCATTTCCCCTAGAGTTGCTGGTGCAGTCCAATGCTTAGGTGCTACTCGTTGGCACTCTGGACAGGATTTTACATATCGTTTGATATCTTCAGTTATCCCTGGCCAGAAATAGTGACAAGCTATACGCTGTCCTGTTGCGCTGATCCCCATATGACCACTGAAGGGAATCGCATGCCCTAGTTCCAACACTTTAGTCCTATATGAAGTGGGAAGGACCAGCTGTCCGTGACCATTGGATTCAGATCCAGCCTTCCTATAAATCAACTTGTTCTTCATATAAAATTCTCCCTTGCCTGGAGGTGTATGACATTTGGGCAACTTCTTGAAACACGGCTTGAGTGTTTTGTCCTCCGCCTGTGCCTTCCTCATCTCATCTGGATGAGTATTTATTGGATTTTCCTCCTCCTTTTTGGACTGTGATCTGGTCTGCACCGTTGCCAATATCACAGGTCTCTTGGGATTCCCCAAGAAGACATATCTACACCCCAATATCAGAGGGTAGATTGGTTCATTTATCACTGCTGCTTTGATTATTCCCTCCACATATCGCGTTTTTACATGTATCTTAGCGATAGGGAGTGTCATGGTCGCTACTTCCTTGGTTGCAGCTTGAATCTCCACTGTTTCTGTGGTGTATTGATCTGCTTGCACCAGGTGAGAACTCACAACTGAATCATAATCTAAACCTGTATCATATAAACACCTTATGGTGACACCATTACAGATTACATCTTCACACACTGGGGGGTGGTACGGTTCCTGTAGTTCCTCAGGTTTGACCTTTGTTCCCTTCTTCCCAGATTTTATAGCAGCAAAACGAGGAGTTTTATTCCTACAATTTTCAGTGGTATGATTGTTCATCTTACACTTTGTACACCACTTCCTTCCTTGGTTGAAAGATTTTCTTTCATCATATTTCCTTTCATCGAATTGTGGGGTTTTATTCTTATTGTCATACCGTGGCCTATCAAACTGGTGCCTACCTTTGTTCTGATCTCTAGGATCAAATTTATTAAAGTTCTGTGGTGCCTTAAAATTATCTACCTGTTTCTTTTTATTACTTGTTACCTCTGCCTGAGCTGCTTGATACCTTACTTACTTACTTAGTCGTTCCCCTTCTACCGTGAGGTGTAGAGGTTTGGAAGAGAGAGCGCCAGACTATTCTATCAGCTGTCTTCCTCCTGGCCTGGTTCCATTCTAGTCCTCGGTCCTTCAAAGATTGTCTAATGTTGTCCTCCCAGCGGACTCTGGGTCGTCCTCGGGGTCTGGATCCTTGGCTCTTTGTTTCCCATGCTTGTCGTGGTAGCCGATCTTCTCCCATTCTGCAGACATGGCCAAACCATCTTAGTTGGGACTGTTCTACTTGGGTCTGTAGGGGGTGGCATTTTAGGCCTTGACGTATCGTCTGGTTGCGTACCATGTCTCTTCTTGTTACTTCAACCACCTTCCTCAGATACCTCATTTCTGAGGTTTGGATCTGGCTTTTATGGGTTATAGTCATTGCCCATGACTCGCATCCATATGTCAAGACTGGGACATAGGTGGAGCGGTATACAGCCATCTTCGTTTTCTTACCCTCTCTCTTGCTGAGGAATCGTCGATTTATGGCCTGAAAAAGTCTCCCAGCTGCTGCTTTTCGAGTGGCCAACTCTTCTTTGATGCCTCCCTTTCGGTCTATAATAGCTCCGAGGTATTTAAAGTGGTCAACCTGCTCCAGGACCTGTTCTCCCAGCTTAATCTGATGCCTTCTTTCTTCTCGTGATATCACCATGGATTTGGTTTTAGAGCTGCTTATGACCATTCCTCTCTTCTCCAGCTCTTCCTTCCAGACTTGCAGGTTGGATTGGAGATGTGCCTCTGATTTAGCAATCAGGGCAACATCATCAGCAAATGCCAGCTCTGAAATATAGACCTGTCTCATCTTCCAGTACCCCACTGAATACTTTCTTGTTCTCTCCTTACATGCCTTGATGACATCGTCCATAAGGAGTATGAAGAGGTAAGGTGATATGATATCACCTTGTCTTACACCAGTGTGGTCCTGAACTCTTCTGACTTATGGTTTGCTTCCTCACATAATTTCTGCAAGACTTGTAGAAGCTCTGTATAGCATGAATCAGAGGTGCTGGAATATTCTTCCTTGCCAAACAGTCCCAAAGTTTGCTCCAAGGGACCCTGTCAAACGCCTTTTCCAGATCTATGAAACAAAGATGGATCTCACTCTTATACTCAAGGGCCTTTTCACTCAGCTGTCTGAGTGTGAAGATTAGGTCTTGAGTACTTCGGTTTGCTCGGAATCCGCACTGGACCTCATCCAATTGTGGCTCAGCTAGGCGTCGGAGTCTCTGCTTTAGGATTCTAGAGTAGATTTTTCCAGGGACACTGAGAAGGGATATGCCTCTATGGTTTCCACACTGTCGGTTGTCACCCTTTTTGAAAACTGCTGCTTGATACCTTTCAGCGACATTTAGTAGCTCACCCAGCCTCTCTGCACCTTGTTCCATGAGAAACTTTCTCAGGTCTGGAGCCATGGACTCTCTTAGTTGTTCTATAAGGATCATTTCCTTAAGATCTTGGGTTTTCCCCAGAGAAGTCCATTTCTCCAAGTATGTCTCTAACCGTGCAGAGAACTGGTGATAGGTTTCACCTGACAGTAGTTTAGCATTCCTAATTTTTTTTCTATAAAATTCTCCATTCTTTTCATATCTTAACAAAAGAGCCTGCTTTAGCATGTCATAATTTTCTTGATCATCTCTGCTCATTTTGGCAAAAACTTCATAAGCCGTACCACGAAGCCCTTGAGATAACTTTAAGCTCCACCTTTCTCTCTCTAACCCATACGTGGTAGCTAATAGTTCATACCTATTTAGATAGCTCTCAATATCATCTTCTCTCTCAACAAAATGATCTAAATGGAAGTTCATAGCTGAGGTTGAGGCTCCCTGACTAGCAGAGGCATCAGAGGTAAAGGGACTGGCACCATTTTCAGGAGCATGGCTATGAAACTCAAACTCCCTTAGTCGTAACTCATGTTCCCTTTGTAATCTATTCTCCTACTTTTCTGCTTCCCTCTCTGCAGCCTGCCTTCTTTCTTCTGCTTCCCTTTCTCCAGTCAATCTTTTTCCTTCTGCTTCCCTTTCTGCAGCTAATCGCTTGTCTTCCCTTTCGGCAGTCAATCTTTTTTCTTCTTCCTCCAATTGGAACTTCTTAGCCTCAGCCTCCAATGCCCTAGCCTCTTTGTCAGCCTCAATCTGCAACCTCTTAGCCTCAGCCTCTAATTGTAACTTCTTAATTTCCTTTTCAGCCTCTAACTTTCTTTCAGCCTCTTTTTCTAATCTTTCAGATTCTAATTTTCTTTCTGCTTCAAATTTTCTTTCTTCGCGTTAAATATATTTGTCACATTCAGTAGTGACATAGGCAATCATAACTTGCCCGTCCATTCCTAACTCTTTAGCAGCCTGCATAGCAGCAGATCGAAATTTTGCCAGGTCGGCCATTTT
This sequence comes from Oreohelix idahoensis, assembly GCA_024509875.1. Lineage (NCBI taxonomy): Eukaryota > Metazoa > Mollusca > Gastropoda > Stylommatophora > Oreohelicidae > Oreohelix > Oreohelix idahoensis. The sequence goes on along the minus strand of JAMPIV010009419.1, from coordinate 704,326 downwards.
CTAACAGGCAAATTTATACAATGTCTAACTTAAACAAGTCAATCTTGAACTAATTATCTAAGGACAACCACAGGCACTGAGAGCTCAACCTTATTTATTTTCACCCAAGGATACTTTTTAAATTTTTATTATTCCCTGAAGTGAATTACCCCCAATATATATAATAGGAGAAGATTCAAAATCCCGGACAGGACCCCAATATATGTGGTAAAGTGGGATGATATAAATATTTATAGGGGACTTAGTGTACTGACTGAGATCAGCTGTGAAGGTATCTGTATCTAATAAGTGTGGTGTATTACAGATGACCTTACTTTGCTACCACATTTAGACCTCAGTCAGACTTATTCTGGAATATTATGATGACTACGTTGAATGTCTAAGGTTATGATAGTGATGAAGTGTATGTTCACAACAACCAAAAGACAGATAAACAATTTAATTTAATCCACAATACTTTACAACCCTGTGACACTCACATACATAGAACACTCTATAAGACTATCTTAATAAGTCCAATGTTACTTTTAAAATATGTATTAATTCCTTTCAGTAATAGATATCCTGATTCAACTACAAAGTGAACCAGAAATCACAATCAAATGAAATCACAAGTTGTATGTACACAATTTATAGATAGGATCTTTGTATTGACATATATTATTATTACAATATGTGTGTAATTTGTGATGTAGTACTATGAGGTAATACTGGCTTTTCAAGCTAGGTTGTTGTTTGTCATCATGACTTCAAGTGTTTGTTTCTGGTGGAAATAATATTGGAAAGGTTCACAGTTTCTTTTTATTTGAAACAAATAACTGTCCCTCTTGATTTAATGTATAGTCAATTTTTGAGGGGGGTATACACAAGATTGAGCTGCTCTGGCCACGAAATCTTAACTTCTGTGTGGGCGGCAGGAAACAGTCTCCACTGCTCGCTTGCTTCACCGTGTTCTTGAGAAACAACACTGGTCGATATCTTGACCAAGGAGTATGCTACCAGCCTCTGGATTCAGCACAACTCAGACCAGGTGCTGCTTTAATACTTTAGTACCACGGTCCCTGAAACAAGAAGGTTGTACCTCCTACTTCAGAACTAATTTATACTCTATTTCCACACTGAAGCACAATACATAACAAACACCGAGTTCAGCGCGGTTGGCCAACTGCTAGCTTCTCATGAACAATATACACCAGTTTTCCTCTCCCTAATGGTTACAACGCCTCTGCAATTCCAGCATTATTTCCCTCTATTCAATAAGATAGGTGTCATAGTACTATTTGGCAATCCCATGCAGTTATACTCCTCTCCGACAAGTTTTGTCCATGATGGAGCAATATCTAGGCTTTGCCTCATGTTTGTTACTGAACCACACACATACAGACATGAATTATCAATTCACATTCAATTTTCATCTAAAAGATATCAAATATGTCTAGCTTACCACAATTCAAAGAAATATTAAACAAATACGTAGACTGGCGATGAGTTATGGCACAATTCCGATCTGCCTCTGTCCCAGGCTTTTATTAGAAAAATATGAACTGGATCTCAACGCACTTGCTTCTATAAAGTTTATTTCAAAAAGTGGCACTGAACAGACGCTCCTAATTGACTATATTAAATGGTCTAGCCAATGAGACCATGTTTACAAAAGCTTTTGAAAAAAAGTACCCTTCCTATCGTTGCCATTAACAACCAAAAATAGTAATTGCCATCGACTAATCATGTTTCGCCTTACATATTATTCTAGCCAATCAAATCGGATTTAACGTGGTGGCCTCATTTCCTCTAAAGCAGTGTCCAAACACGCCATTATGAGCAAATATGATCCTGTGTTGTCAGACAACACCACTATAATATTTTGGCTATAATTTGTTAATTATTAGACTATTTGCTTAACACCTAACATATTCTTTGTCAGCAAGACCTAAGGCACCCAAATATATAAGTTTAATGGAGCTAAGTGGCTGCGTTCAAAATATGTATTTTCTTCTACCACCCGTTCACTTCTATACGATGGGGTGTCTTCTGTACTGTCAGGCTAATGTCAGGATTTCAGACGTAAAACAGTATTGTGTCATGTTTCCTAATAAGCATTAACCATGTTTTGTAAAACCTAACCTCGTATTGGTAGTGTTTTTTGTCCTTGTTTATTTGAAAAAAAGCAAGTCTGCATGCCTTTCGCGTGGGGTAGCATTAATGGAATATTAATCTAGGTCATTACGCAGTGTGTCTATCTCAAGGTTTTCTAAGAAACACAGTACCCGTTTTATTTTTCGAAACGCGTGTATTTGATGCAGTAGGCTTTACTAGCAAGCGTGAAAGCGTTACAATTTTGCAGACGAAGTAGAAAAAGGGGATTTCTTGTTTAACTAGTATGACGTTCTATAACACAGGCGTACGCTATTGTGACCGCACTGTTCTTTTACCATTCTTCTTTCCTTGTATTGAATTAATTCGTTAGGCTTTACATTTCCTTTTTAATTTATATATGTGGATTTAGAATGTCTCACGACAAATTCTCCCCACTTAAAACAGACGTTGTATGTCAGTCTATAATTCTATATACACATAGAGAAATTTAATATTATTCCTGGTGCTTACGGTGATTTTCATCACACGGATGACGGCTTAGAAAATCCACACCCAGGTTAGTTTTTCCAGAAATATACTCTATGCTGAACTGGAATGGCTGCAAAAGTAAGGACCATCTGAGTAACCTCGAATTTTCATGCCTAGCCTGCGCTAGAAACGACAAGGGTTTGTGATCCGTTTGCAACTTAAATGCCTTCCCATACAGATAAATATTGAATTTCTTGATCGCCCATATTACTGCAAGACATTCTTTTTCGCTAGTTGAGTAATTTGTTTCAGCTTTATTCAACTTTCTGCTAGCATATGCCACTGGGGTTAATTCCCCATTCAGTGCATCTGATTTCTGTAACAGGGTCGCGCCCAACCCGATATTACTTGCATCCGTTCTCACAATGAATTCTTGACTTAAGTCAGGTAATTTCAAAATAGGTTTGCTTGTGAGCTTTTCCTTCAATTCCTGGTATGCCAATTCACATTGTGCTGTCCATGTAATTCGATCTGGATTTCCTTTGCGTGTCAAATCAGTTAACGGTGCACATATGGAATTAAAGTTTTTGATATACTTTTGGTAGAAACCACATAATGAGACAAAGGATCTCACGTCTTTCTTGGTTTGTGGCCTCGGGGCTTTCTTTAGTTTCTCTAAATTCTTGGGGTCAGGGGTCATGTTTCCCTGATGGACTGTGTGTCCCAAGAATTCTAATTCTTTACATCCAACGCAACATTTGGTTGGTCGGGCTGTTAAATTCGCTTCTCTAAGTCGATTAAACAGCATGTTCAGAGAGTCAATGTGTTCCTCAAATGTTTCTGTTGCTATAAGGATATCATCCATGAAATTTGTGATGCATGGATTATTCAGAGGATCCAACAATTTTCTCATCATTCTAGAGAAGACACTAGGCGCATTCTTCAATCCAAATGGCAATCTGTTAAACTCATAGTGTCCCTCTGAGGTACTAAAAGCTAGGTATGGTCTAACCTCAGGCTTTACTGGAATCTGATAGTATCCTTTACTCAGATCCACTTTTGAGAAATATTTAGCTTTATTTAGCCTGGCAAACAACTGATTTGTATCCGGCAATGGATCCACCTGTCCTTCTGTGATAGCATTCAGTCTCCTGTAATCTATACAGAGTCTATGTTCTCCAGAGGGTTTCCTTAAGAGCACCACACTGGAACTATACGAAGATTCACTGTGTGAAATTATTCCTTCCTTCAACAAATAGTCTATCTCTTCCTTCAAAGCTTTCTCCTTAGCAAAAGGAATCGAATAGGGTTTCATACAGACAGGTGTGGGGTCTATCAGTTTCATATCATATTCCAATAAGTTTGTATGCCCCGGTCGGTCCGTTAACACCTCTGTATGATCATCTAGAACCTGTTGCACTCTCTCCTTCTGATTTTTCGTTAAATGTGTACTGATTTTCACCTGTGCCGCTGTCTCACAGGGATGTAATGGATATTCAAATGATGAAAGTGGTTCCTTTTTCATCTCCATTGCAATGGACAAGGTCAACAAGTGTGTCTCTTCCTGATTTTCTCTTTCCAAATATTTCTTCAGGAGATTCACATGATAGATTTTTTCTTTCCCCTTCTTATCTATCTTATAATTGGTTCTAGACACCTTCTCTAGAACTGTATATGGACCTTGCCATCCAATTTGTAACTTATTCTGACTACCGGGTAGAAGAAGCAGTACCTTCTCTCCCACAGCCAAATCTCTGTCTTTAGCTTTCCTGTTGTAATAGGCAGCATGTTTTTCCTGGCTTGTCTCAAATTTTCATTGGCAAGTTTCCAGCCAGTTTTTAAACGAGTGGTCAGCTCATTCACATATTGGTATGATGATGTAATATTTTCCTCTGCCTTTTCATCAGTCCACGTTCTTAACAGAGCTTCGAGTGGACCTTTTATTGGCCTTCCAAATAATAATGTTGCCGGGGCCATACCGGTTGAACTATGGGGTACCTCCCGATAGGCAAAGAGGGTGGCGTGAAGGTACTGGTCCCATGTATCTGGTTTTTCGTGTGCCAACTTTCTCAGGATCGACATCAACGTGCCATTAAATCTTTCCACTTGGCCGTTCCCTTGGGGATGGTACACACTACAATGGAAGTGTTTGGCCTGGAAGATCCTGAAAACTTCTTCTGTTAGTTTCCCCTTGAACTGAGAGCCATTATCAGTCAAGATTTGGTTGGGAAAGCCTAACCTAGTGAAAATTGTGAGTAATGCCTCTGCCACATGTTTAGAGTCAATGGATGACAGGGCTACCGCCTCTCCCCCTGATAGAACAGGTGTCCACCAGAGTCAGAATGTAGCTGTTCCTTCTCTTGGTTCGAGTGAGAGGTCCCACAATGTCCACGGCAACTCTCTCAAAGGGTGTTCCCACTATGGGCATTTCCCTAGAGTTGCTGGTGCAGTCCAATGCTTAGGTGCTACTCGTTGGCACTCTGGACAGGATTTTACATATCGTTTGATATCTTCAGTTATCCATGGCCAGAAATAGTGACAAGCTATACGCTGTCCTGTTGCGCTGATCCCCATATGACCACTGAAGGGAATCGCATGCCCTAGTTCCAACACTTTAGTCCTATATGAAGTGGGAAGGACCAGCTGTCCGTGACCATTGGATTCAGCTCCAGCCTTCCTATAAATCAACTTGTTCTTCATATAAAATTCTCCCTTGCCTGGAGGTGTATGACATTTGGGCAACTTCTTGAAACACGGCTTGAGTGTTTTGTCCTCCGCCTGTGCCTTCCTCATCTCATCTGGATGAGTATTTATTGGATTTTCCTCCTCCTTTTTGGACTGTGATCTGGTCTGCACCGTTGCCAATATCACAGGTCTCTTGGGATTCCCCAAGAAGACATATCTACACCCCAATATCAGAGGGTAGATTGGTTCATTTATCACTGCTGCTTTGATTATTCCCTCCACATATCGCGTTTTTACATGTATCTTAGCGATAGGGAGTGTCATGGTCGCTACTTCCTTGGTTGCAGCTTGAATCTCCACTGTTTCTGTGGTGTATTGATCTGCTTGCACCAGGTGAGAACTCACAACTGAATCATAATCTAAACCTGTATCATATAAACACCTTATGGTGACACCATTACAGATTACATCTTCACACACTGGGGGGTGGTACGGTTCCTGTAGTTCCTCAGGTTTGACCTTTGTTCCCTTCTTCCCAGATTTTATAGCAGCAAAACGAGGAGTTTTATTCCTACAATTTTCAGTGGTATGATTGTTCATCTTACACTTTGTACACCACTTCCTTCCTTGGTTGAAAGATTTTCTTTCATCATATTTCCTTTCATCGAATTGTGGGGTTTTATTCTTATTGTCATACCGTGGCCTATCAAACTGGTGCCTACCTTTGTTCTGATCTCTAGGATCAAATTTATTAAAGTTCTGTGGTGCCTTAAAATTATCTACCTGTTTCTTTTTATTACTTGTTACCTCTGCCTGAGCTGTTTGATACCTTACTTACTTACTTAGTCGTTCCCCTTCTACCGTGAGGTGTAGAGGTTTGGAAGAGAGAGCGCCAGACTATTCTATCAGCTGTCTTCCTCCTGGCCTGGTTCCATTCTAGTCCTCGGTCCTTCAAAGATTGTCTAATGTTGTCCTCCCAGCGGACTCTGGGTCGTCCTCGGGGTCTGGATCCTTGGCTCTTTGTTTCCCATGCTTGTCGTGGTAGCCGATCTTCTCCCATTCTGCAGACATGGCCAAACCATCTTAGTTGGGACTGTTCTACTTGGGTCTGTAGGGGGTGGCATTTTAGGCCTTGACGTATCGTCTGGTTGCGTACCATGTCTCTTCTTGTTACTTCAACCACCTTCCTCAGATACCTCATTTCTGAGGTTTGGATCTGGCTTTTATGGGTTATAGTCATTGCCCATGACTCGCATCCATATGTCAAGACTGGGACATAGGTGGAGCGGTATACAGCCATCTTCGTTTTCTTACCAACCTCTCTCTTGCTGAGGAATCGTCGATTTATGGCCTGAAAAAGTCTCCCAGCTGCTGCTTTTCGAGTGGCCAACTCTTCTTTGATGCCTCCCTTTCGGTCTATAATAGCTCCGAGGTATTTAAAGTGGTCAACCTGCTCCAGGACCTGTTCTCCCAGCTTAATCTGATGCCTTCTTTCTTCTCGTGATATCACCATGGATTTGGTTTTAGAGCTGCTTATGACCATTCCTCTCTTCTCCAGCTCTTCCTTCCAGACTTGCAGGTTGGATTGGAGATGTGCCTCTGATTTAGCAATCAGGGCAACATCATCAGCAAATGCCAGCTCTGAAATATAGACCTGTCTCATCTTCCAGTACCCCACTGAATACTTTCTTGTTCTCTCCTTACATGCCTTGATGACATCGTCCATAAGGAGTATGAAGAGGTAAGGTGATATGATATCACCTTGTCTTACACCAGTGTGGTCCTGAACTCTTCTGACTTATGGTTTGCTTCCTCACATAATTTCTGCAAGACTTGTAGAAGCTCTGTATAGCATGAATCAGAGGTGCTGGAATATTCTTCCTTGCCAAACAGTCCCAAAGTTTGCTCCAAGGGACCCTGTCAAACGCCTTTTCCAGATCTATGAAACAAAGATGGATCTCACTCTTATACTCAAGGGCCTTTTCACTCAGCTGTCTGAGTGTGAAGATTAGGTCTTGAGTACTTCGGTTTGCTCGGAATCCGCACTGGACCTCATCCAATTGTGGCTCAGCTAGGCGTCGGAGTCTCTGCTTTAGGATTCTAGAGTAGATTTTTCCAGGGACACTGAGAAGGGATATGCCTCTATGGTTTCCACACTGTCGGTTGTCACCCTTTTTGAAAACTGCTGCTTGATACCTTTCAGCGACATTTAGTAGCTCACCCAGCCTCTCTGCACCTTGTTCCATGAGAAACTTTCTCAGGTCTGGAGCCATGGACTCTCTTAGTTGTTCTATAAGGATCATTTCCTTAAGATCTTGGGTTTTCCCCAGAGAAGTCCATTTCTCCAAGTATGTCTCTAACCGTGCAGAGAACTGGTGATAGGTTTCACCTGACAGTAGTTTAGCATTCCTAATTTTTTTTCTATAAAATTCTCCATTCTTTTCATATCTTAACAAAAGAGCCTGCTTTAGCATGTCATAATTTTCTTGATCATCTCTGCTCATTTTGGCAAAAACTTCATAAGCCGTACCACGAAGCCCTTGAGATAACTTTAAGCTCCACCTTTCTCTCTCTAACCCATACGTGGTAGCTAATAGTTCATACCTATTTAGATAGCTCTCAATATCATCTTCTCTCTCAACAAAATGATCTAAATGGAAGTTCATAGCTGAGGTTGAGGCTCCCTGACTAGCAGAGGCATCAGAGGTAAAGGGACTGGCACCATTTTCAGGAGCATGGCTATGAAACTCAAACTCCCTTAGTCGTAACTCATGTTCCCTTTGTAATCTATTCTCCTACTTTTCTGCTTCCCTCTCTGCAGCCTGCCTTCTTTCTTCTGCTTCCCTTTCTCCAGTCAATCTTTTTCCTTCTGCTTCCCTTTCTGCAGCTAATCGCTTGTCTTCCCTTTCGGCAGTCAATCTTTTTTCTTCTTCCTCCAATTGGAACTTCTTAGCCTCAGCCTCCAATGCCCTAGCCTCTTTGTCAGCCTCAATCTGCAACCTCTTAGCCTCAGCCTCTAATTGTAACTTCTTAATTTCCTTTTCAGCCTCTAACTTTCTTTCAGCCTCTTTTTCTAATCTTTCAGATTCTAATTTTCTTTCTGCTTCAAATTTTCTTTCTTCGCGTTAAATATATTTGTCACATTCAGTAGTGACATAGGCAATCATAACTTGCCCGTCCATTCCTAACTCTTTAGCAGCCTGCATAGCAGCAGATCGAAATTTTGCCAGGTCGGCCATTTTCTAACAGGCAAATTTATACAATGTCTAACTTAAACAAGTCAATCTTGAACTAATTATCTAAGGACAACCACAGGCACTGAGAGCTCAACCTTATTTATTTTCACCCAAGGATACTTTTTAAATTTTTATTATTCCCTGAAGTGAATTACCCCCAATATATATAATAGGAGAAGATTCAAAATCCCGGACAGGACCCCAATATATGTGGTAAAGTGGGATGATATAAATATTTATAGGGGACTTAGTGTACTGACTGAGATCAGCTGTGAAGGTATCTGTATCTAATAAGTGTTGTGTATTACAGATGACCTTACTTTGCTACCACATTTAGACCTCAGTCAGACTTATTCTGGAATATTATGATGACTACGTTGAATGTCTAGGGTTATGATAGTGATGAAGTGTATGTTCACAACAACCAACAGACAGATAAACAATTTAATTTAATCCACAATACTTTACAACACTGTGACACTCACATACATAGAACACTCTATAAGACTATCTTAATAAGTCCAATGTTACTTTTAAAATATGTATTAATTCCTTTCAGTAATAGATATCCTGATTCAACTACAAAGTGAACCAGAAATCACAATCAAATGAAATCACAAGTTGTATGTACACAATTTATAGATAGGATCTTTGTATTGACATATATTATTATTACAATATGTGTGTAATTTGTGATGTAGTACTATGAGGTAATACTGGCTTTTCAAGCTAGGTTGTTGTTTGTCATCATGACTTCAAGTGTTTGCTTCTGGTGGAAATAATATTGGAAAGGTTCACAGTTTCTTTTTATTTGAAACAAACAACTGTCCCTCTTGATTTAATGTATAGTCAATTTTTGAGGGGGTATACACAAGATTGAGCTGCTCTGGCCACGAAATCTTAACTTCTGTGTGGGCGGCAGGAAACAGTCTCCACTGCTCGCTTGCTTCACCTGTTCTTGAGAAACAACACTGGTCGATATCTTGACCAAGGAGTATGCTACCAGCCTCTGGATTCAGCACAACTCAGACCAGGTGCTGCTTTAATACTTTAGTACCACGGTCCCTGAAACAAGAAGGTTGTACCTCCTACTTCAGAACTAATTTATACTCTATTTCCACACTGAAGCACAATACATAACAAACACCGAGTTCAGCGCGGTAGGCCAACTGCTAGCTTCTCATCCAGCATTATTTCCCTCTATTCAATAAGATAGGTGTCATAGTACTATTTGGCAATCCCATGCAGTTATACTCCTCTCCGACAAGTTTTGTCCATGATGGAGCAATATCTAGGCTTTGCCTCATGTTTGTTACTGAACCACACACATACAGACATGAATTATCAATTCACATTCAATTTTCATCTAAAAGATATCAAATATGTCTAGCTTACCACAATTCAAAGAAATATTAAACAAATACGTTGACTGGCGATGAGTTATGGCACAATTCCGATCTGCCTCTGTCCCAGGCTTTTATTAGAAAAATATGAACTGGATCTCAACGCACTTGCTTCTATAAAGTTTATTTCAAAAGTGGCACTGAACAGACGCTCCTAATTGACTATATTAAATGGTCTAGCCAATGAGACCATGTTTACAAAAGCTTTTGAAAAAAAGTACCGTTCCTATCGTTGCCATTAACAACCAAAAATAGTAATTGCCATCGACTAATCATGTTTCGCCTTACATATTATTCTAGCCAATCAAATCGGTTTTAACGTGGTGGCCTCATTTCCTCTAAAGCAGTGTCCAAACACGCCATTATGAGCAAATATGATCCCGTGTTGTCAGACAACACCACTATAATATTTTGGCTATAATTTGTTAATTATTAAACTATTTGCTTAACACCTAACATATTCTTTGTCAGCAAAACCTAAGGCACCCAAATATATAAGTTTAATGGAGCTAAGTGGCTGCGTTCAAAATATGTATTTTCTTCTACCACCCGTTCACTTCTATACGATGGGGTGTCTTCTGTACTGTCAGGCTAATGTCAGGATTTCAGACGTAAAACAGTATTGTGTCATGTTTCCTAATAAGCATTAACCATGTTTTGTAAAACCTAACCTCGTATTGGTAGTGTTTTTTGTCCCTGTTTATTTGAAAAAAAGCAAGTCTGCATGCCTTTCGCGTGTTCTAGCATTAATGGAATATTAATCTAGGTCATTACGCAGTGTGTCTATCTCAAGGTTTTCTAAGAAACACAGTATCCGTTTTATTTTTCGAAACGCGTGTATTTGATGCAGTAGGCTTTACTAGCAAGCGTGAAAGCGTTACAATTTTGCAGACGAAGTAGAAAAAGGGGATTTCTTGTTTAACTAGTATGACGTTCTATAACACAGGCGTACGCTATTGTGACCGCACTGTTCTTTTACCATTCTTCTTTCCTTGTATTGAATTAATTCGTTAGGCTTTACATTTCCTTTTTAATTTATATATGTGGATTTAGAATGTCTCACGACAAATAGCTGTTACTCCCTATTTTCCAACCCGCCAGCTTCTCTTTCTTTCCTTAGTTTTTTCTAGAGTCACCGGCTCTGTATTTGGGTCTTTTCATGTGGTTGTACGGGGCAGTAAACCCCATTTTTACTCGGTCAGATACCCAACCTACAGAGTGGCTTTGTACTTTTGATTTCGTGTTCATTGGGCCAACAACAATTGACGTAAGGAATACGCAATAGCATCTGGCAGCGGACCAGCGGGAGAGAATCTTCGCCGCTCGTAAACATGTATAAGCACGAGTTGTAATCCTTTTCTGCTTTCTTTTTAAACCCCGATTCTCTGTCTACGTGAGTACCCCTCTTGCATTTCTGTAGAGGCGGCTTGGTCTTTTGGGTGCAGTTCTTCCAGGAGACCATTCTTAGTTGTCCTATTGAATGACATCACGTTACGTAGAAACGTGGGCGGTCATTCGTGTCTGGGTCTTTGACAAAAGGAGACGGTCATAGTTTTCACGTTTCCTTGAGCTCCTATTACGGTAGTCTTACGATGGTTCTAGCGGCACCGGTTGCACAGGTGTCTTTGTTTTTCGATTTCAGCGGAGACGGCCGTCAACCCGTTACGCAAAATCTTTTGGTAGTTGCGTCTTTTAGAGAAAGTTCTGGTCCAGTATTACGTGTCTTTGTCTGTTGCTCTGTGCTCGCGTTCATGACTGGGGGAACACCTGCGACCGAAGATGGTAGTATATATGAGGTCCTTGTCTGTCTGTGCATTGCTTCAGTCTTGGAATTCTTGCCGGGGAAATAGCAACATAAAACAGTCCGCCGCTTGTAAGTTTAGTGGGATATTCTGATCTTTGTTCGCATACGTCGGCCTTCTCCGGCAATCATTGAGCCGTAGGCTGGTCTTGCCTTCTGTGGTTAAGGCATTCTGTGGAGACTTTGCCTTCAGTGGAAGGTCGCTCCAGTCAACGACCCCTTTATAGCTGAGTTGCACGTAGAGACAGGCGTGCCCAGTTCATCACCCTATTACGGGTCATCGGTGTTTTTCCCGTGAGTGGGAAATAGCATTTCTTCGGAAAGTCAATTAGCAAGAGGAGCGCTCTGCTCCTGTGGCTTCAGTGTTCATAAAGCCACCTCGTTCATTCTTGTTTGAGGGCTGCATCAAAGCAGTGGGTCCAATCCAGATGTGGATCGTTTTCAGCATATAAATTATTTGATTGTCCACCCCGCAACTGCCCGGATTTACAGCTCAGTGCATTTCTTCCAAGGATTTGTTAGCCATTACATTGGAGTAGAGAGGGTATCATATCTTCAGTGGCCAGCAGTGATCCCTGTGAAGTAAAGCACGCGTGCCAACGAAGAGGGAGTTGGGAAAAAGAGTGCACTCTTATTTAGGGTAGATTTTTCTGAACGGTGTACTAGACTGATTAGTGTAGTTTGTGAGCAAAGGCTGACAACGATAAGTCAGCAGGCTTAGTGTGTAGGCATAACTGAGACTGGTGTGTATTTAAGGTTATTTCCCAACCATGGATTATTAGATTTAAAGTACAACCCACATTGGTGGGAGCAGGTAACCTTTGTTTGGTGTTCCTGCGGTTGACCATAATTTTGTATACTACCTGTCTCTGGAGTGTTTATAATTTTGGTGTCTCGTTCTTAGAGACCTGCATTGTAATTTTATTCCATCTGCATTGTATGCCGTGATTAATATTTATGTTATTCATTTTTTCCAGCAGCTATTTACTTGGTGTTTCAATAAAGATATATATATATATAACCGGATCAGATTACTTTTACTTTCCTCACTGGATTCTGTACTATTCACTGGTACTGTATTGTTGTGAGTGGATACACCTTACTGTATAAAACCCTTACCTCTTAACTGAGTAGGTGGCGGTGTGATAGTAGTTGAACAAAAGGTCACCGAGTGGCGAGGGGAGAGTCATGTTATGTGTTCACCCTAGATAACTATAAGTCACATCATCCACCATCAACAGAATCTCTTGTCCATCAGATCTCTCTCAGACTCTTTTGTCTTGTCTTTGACATCACCCAGACCTTGGCTCTGGCCACAGACAGACTCTTATTTAACCCGCTCGTGACAAGCACTAAGGATTGACCATCGTTAAAAATAAATAAATAAAAATGGAGAAACAAATATATTTAAATATTCTTCACGAAGACTGCACATGAACATTGACACCGTCCGCTGCTGTTGGTGTTTTTGTCCAACACTGCAAACACAGAACGCTCAAAAAGAAATAAAATTAAAAAAAAAAAAAAAAACCAAGTAGACTTCATCATTTTGAATAAAAACAAGTCAACAAATCTTAGAGAGGAATAGAGAAGGAATAATCAAGAATTATACAATTTGTTAGGAACTTTCCATGTGAGCGCAGAGACACTTACGTTATGAAAAGAAAAAGAAAAACTTTATATCACCTGCAATACAGATAACAAAGTATGATAGAATAAAATCAGAAAAGAGCATCAGAATGTGCGCAGATTAGTCAGATGTTAAAATAGTAGAAGCAATAAAGTGCAGAAATAATCTCTATAAATCACAATTAAAAATCGACTAGACGACCGCAAGACGATATTTCTAGTCAATAATCAGAAAATTAAAGGAAGAATACTGGAAAACCTTTTATTAATATGAAACAAACATAAAGGTATGTTTTCAGGCACTAGTAAGAAATAAAGAAGTAGAACACTAGACAACAGAAAAACAACAGACGTGAGTGGCTTACCCAGGATTTGAACACTGGACCTTCCGTGCGACAACCCCGCCTAGCTATGCAAGCTAATCACACTATCCTCCCTGCCATCCACGCATCACCAAAAAATGATTCATTTATTTCTTACGAGTGCCTGAAAACATACCTTTATGTTTGTTTCATATTAATTTACCGTTTACAGGCCTCGGGTTTCCCTTCTTTAAATGTTATAAATGTTTATACAATACCAAAACCTACCCTCTGTCCTGTACTTACTGTTCTAAGTCTACTATTATGTACTAGACACAGTATTAAGGTCTCTTTATCTTGTGTGGACTGGCCTATGCTGTCTGATAGAGAAACAACAGAAGTGATTGCGTCATTAATAGGCCGTACTGCCCATGGTGGACTTCCGGTGTTATGTCTTTCGGTTCGCACTATTGACCTGTCATCTTAGCATCATTTTTTTGTGATGCGTGGATGGCAGGGAGGATAGTGTGATTAGCTTGCATAGCTAGGCGGGGTTGTCGCACGGAAGGTCCAGTGTTCAAATCCTGGGTAAGCCACTCACGTCTGCTGTTTTTCTGTTGTCTAGTGTTCTACTTCTTTATTTCTTACGAGTGCCTGAAAACATACCTTTATGTTTGTTTCATATTAATTTACCGTTTACAGGCCTCGGGTTTCCCTTCCTTATATGTTATAAATGGAAAACCTTTTGCGGTTTCAACTGAAATTACATCAATAATGACATAAATTTAAATTTAGTGCTTCGTGACACAAAATGAAAGTAGATGGAAAATAGTTTCAGGAAAAATCAGAACCAAATACATGGTGTCTTGTAATTGAAGTAATGATAACGAAAACCCAAGAAAAAAAGTCATGATAAATTAATTTAAAAAAAAAAAAAATAGACGTAAGGCATAAAAGCTTTGTGGTGAAATTGCAGCTAAATTTTGAAAATCTAAAGTCACAATTTTCAGTGTTAAGATTCTAGTAAGAATTTTGACTGATGTGATTAAATTAGAATGCCTCTGTACAAATACACAATATGTTATTGTTGAACAGAATCGACATCATTGCACTCCGGGCAAACCCATAGGTGCACAGATTCCGTCAGCATATGTCGAAGGGTATGAATGCTAACTGTTCCTGTTGCACGCTGGTTGTATACACGATGGATGCATCCTGTCATACTTCCATCACTAATAGCCTTGCGCTTCATGCTACATTCCAACAGTCTAAGTTGTTGATTCATCTATTGCAATGTCGGTGTCTAACAGGCGATCATTAATTGTCCTCAGTATCTCCCCCTTATCAATTTCCAATGTGCCCACTATGGGTGCTCTTGGGGCTAGTCTGTCAGCTCTCTCATTACCGCGTACCCGTGCATGACTGTGATGTTTAATGGAAAAAGAGCCTACAGTAATCTGACTGTCTTTGTAATCTCGTAGCGTTCTTTAATTTGCTAGCAAAACCATGCATTTACTGCCTGCTTTACTCACACAAGTTGTTTTTCATTCATGCCTCTTTTCTTTGAACATGAGCAAACGAAGTGTTTACAAACTTTCGTGACCTACCCGTCAAAACAGGTAACAAATCAGGGTTGTTTACCTCGTCTTATCACGCGAGCTTATCTGTCAGTCATACGATACCTGACAGACCGCACGTGAAAAACATAGAATCTTTTGAAGTTCGTTCTCAGGGGAAGTCAGAAACCCCTGGGCTCTTTGATCTTCGGAAGCGGGCATTCGGACAGAGAAGACCCGTTAGACGTAAGAATTCCTCTGATGTCGGTTAGCACCGCTCGACGGAAGACCGATCATAAGCCTTTATCTGTTAACTCTGTTTCTGATTCTCCGTCACACACAATAGTGTGAAAAGTAACAACATCTATAGATCAGAGAAATATAATGATGTATAAACTGTGTTTTCTTAAACCTGCTATCAGTTGTCACTCAGAATTTTTGGATAGTCTAAGCACGCAGTTCTAGAACCATTTCGCTAAATGAGTTATTAGCAATTCGTGGGATCTTTCATTCTGATTTATGGTAATAGAAATTAGTGTTTACGTGTTTAAAAGTGTTAGCTTTTACCAATTAAAAGTGTTAGCTTTTACCAATTAAAAGTGTTAGCTTTTACCATTATAATTTACTTAGATTTTCTAGCGTTAAAACTAGTGAAATAAAATAACGCGTAGCTATTTCATACCAGATGTTCAGTTATAATGTTAATTTTCACCACACGCTTTCTCACACAAGAAGAGACCGTTTTAGCGCACTGGTTTATATGCCAGGCGCGACTGATTGTGACAAAAAATAATTCACGTTTTATTTCATTGTGCGTATTTATTATGGGACCCCAAGATGCAGCAGTATTGAATGCAGTCAGCGACCCATAGCTGTACTGCTTGCATCAGGACCAGCGAACCAGAGCTGGTCAAGACCGCACTCCACCTCCACGTGGTGGTACTGGAAACAGTCTGCAGCAGTGCAGTCTGGCTGAGCGAGTGCGGATCGCAATGGGAAGGCAAACCCGGTCCCTAACAAATGCCGTGCTGAAGTCGGATGTGTCGACCGAAAGGTGCAAATATCACAGCTTAGGCGCAAACAGACACAACGCAACCACCGTCCTTTTCAGGACGAACGAGGAAGGAAGAAGAAGTATTTATTATAAGTGCCTATTATTTAATATCAAATGACTAAACTATCAGATGCCGACCAAATTAATAGCTACTTAACGACCGGCGATAGTTTGTGATAACTGACATTGTACGCTGATCGTTAAGCGCGAGCAAGGGGCGGGGAGAGTTGTATAACTCTCTCTCTGACCTAAAAAAAACTCAGCGCTAGCGACGGGCGATAAAGTAGGCTAAAGACACCGTGTACCTTTTAGATTTAATCAGGACTGACGGAGTGGATAAGAGATCGTCTTGTTCCCGTCTGTGTGCATATATGTAGCTATATAGAATAGCAGCATTTTTCCATAAATGTTTTTTTATATATTCTTAGCAGACCTGATCAAGGGCATCCAGCGGTCTTTTTTTCTTTTACTGATTGGTTAATGTTGTCTCCTTTCTTGGTTTGTGCGTCATCAATTTCATTTGTGAGCAAGTATTGGCCAACGATACACGAGAAACAATTTAAACTTATAAATTTAACTGGACTTACCAAACCCAGAAATATTTTTTTTCAATTTTATCAGCCCACTGGGGTGTGCAAAAATAACACTTATTCCCGACTTCTGACAGTCATATTCAAGCGAAGCATCCAGAAATGTACGCTGTTTCAGAATCGGCGCTCTAACATAGAGTCAGCCGATAGGATTATCATCATCATCATCATCATATGTAACATTTTTTTGCAACCAGATGTTTCCCAATACTGGAAGTATTTTCCTCTTTTAACTGTGAACCCCAAGATCACGTTTCTACATCAACTATTGGCGGTGACATTTTGTTCATCCAGGAAAAACCCACACCAGATTCGGCGTTCACCTCACTAGTCTTTATTTGTTAGAGGATGCACTGGGGCCAATTTGGGAAATAAACCTGACATTTTATATATATTCAGGAAAAATTTTAATTCCAAGGGATATCACCTAGAGTAGGTAAGAGTGATTGAGTGGCCACTGTATGAAAGAGAGACTGAATATTTTTCTTGGTTACAGGGACTTTACCAACACTGGATTTTGCTTAAACTTGTTTACTTTACTGGGTAGCATATAGTAGGAACCTGTTTGCTTAACTGTCTTCTCTGTAACATAGTGCTAACCTTTGACATTTGGATTATTAACTTTGTGGGTTCTTTTCTCCATAGGGGGAGGGCACATTTATTCTGCTATATTTCATATGTATGTAAATCTGATTTTATTTGATCTTTCTTTAGATATTTGGTGTTGTCAAGTTTAATGATAATAAACAACAAAGAAACTTAACTTTGTGTGTTGGTCAGACCCATACCCAATTAACCGTAGTTTTTCACGTTTGTGCGTCTTGTTGTCACATAGCTGTGTGTGTGTGTGTGTGTGTGTAGTTGAACTTATATTTTTATGTATGAGGAGGGCAAGGTTGTCTTGTACTAAATTATAGTAGTATAGATAGGCTTGAATAGAGAAACCTACTCATTCCATAGACATATTTTGTTCCTTAAGCTATCACCCGTGAAATCTATTTCTCACACCTATTCTCGCGTATTTATCACCATCCACTCTACTCAGACGGGCCAAAAATAACTCACAACCTATCTGTACGACAATGACCAGGACAGTAGATTCACACAATATGTACGTTGATTCATAAATCTCTCCTCTTCTTTCTCATTCTGATTATAGACTTTTCTTTCTTCAACATTTTAACAAAATTCTTATTTCGTTTCTTCCCAAATCTCCCTAATCAAATGATTCATCTCCCTGTAAAGAGTATACACATGTCGGCTTTCACCGTCTGTCACACAAGGTAATTCTTACCGAGAACAAAACTTAATGAAAAACAGTTCAATGTAAAGTTAGTCCCAGAACAGATACTGTCGTAGGGTAATGAAGTGGTAGAGCTTTCACCGTACTAGGGAAAGCTTTTTTTTAATCAGGTGGAGTGACATGTTCCCTTCCTCGCTGCATGTTACCTTTCCAAATTCAAGTCAGGTACCCATTTATAGCTGTGTAGACTAGAGCATGTCGCTATTCCAGAACAAGGACTGCCTGGTAATGTTATCAACAAATGTCCTCAAAATGTGTCCTATCCATCTGCGTCTTCTTCTCATCGCTTATTCCACTGGCACTTGTCTGGTTCTTGTCATCAGTTCCACATTAGTGATCTTGTCATGCCACTTCAATCCTTCTATTCTATGCAAGCACCTATTTACGAAAGTCTGTAGCTTTTTTGGCGGTGCCTTTGTTGTTCTGCACGTTCAGAGACATATAATAGGACTGACGTTGAAGATTCTGATGTTAACGTTGGACTTAATTATATTAGATGTACATTTATAAGTTTAACGTGAACAGTGCAACTATGTTCCCGTTTCTAGAAAAGATGTGCAAGTTTATTTGCCAAGCTTTTTGTGAATTAAGCTTTTGTGTTCATCGTCATTATATCCGTTTTCGCCTCAAATTTTTTTTTTCGTACGCTCGCTATTTCTCGAGGCGAAATCTCCGGTTAGTATGTCTAACCTCAGACTGATTTTACGCGAGTATCCCTTTTCCATGTATGCTGACAGATGTCCTCTCCCCATTCAGACAGATACTCGTCGTCCTCGGAGGTACCCATTAGAGCTGGGTAGGCTCAGGAGCCGTTCAGGTTATTCCAGTCCCTGGTCGACGACACTACTTTAAATGTCTTCGCCAGTCACCCCATACACAGCGTGGAGCCAACAGTGCAGATGGCTCTGTTTAAGAAGCCCCGACCAATTCACAAAAGCTTGTAGCGGTGGTTTCTATAGTAATTTGTTTTACGTGATGAGGTTGCCAACTCCATAGTCAGCCTTATATTAATCGTCGTTTTCATGTCTGAGAGAGTGGTAAGGCTATTCGTTCTTTGTCTTCCCATTGACCCCATGGAAATACGCTAGACAAACCTTTTATGATAGCGAAAGAAAAAAGCGCAAAATAATTTGAGGGAGTTAACATGGAAATATTTGACTTGTTTCAGAACTCATATTAATTGTCTCCCTTATTAACACATAAAAATTCTTGTTATTTTGTTGTAACGCAAGCCGAGCACTTTACGCCGGATTTGCCTTGGAACATGCTACTTATCACCCTTTACTAAGGGACAGAAGCAATGTAAATTGAAATGAGCTCCCCTTGTGATAAGAAAATCATGGATCGTTTGGTGTTGTCCGTGCATTTTGTCAGCTGATTACACTTTGATGTGTGAAAGACAATGCTCTGGAACCTTTAAAAGAGCATTGGTTTTTACAGTTCTCGGTTCTCACCCAACCACCCTCTTTTAATATTTCAGGTCTCACATCTTCTCCATGCAGTAACTTACCAATTGTGACCACTACTCAAACATCAGAATATCAGTATGTTAACTAAACAACAGCTGATAAACAATATATTCTTGCCAACTCTTTGTTATCAGTGTCAGTCATGGTTACTGACAAAAGCGCAGAAGGGAAAATCACATTCCGCGATATGAGATGTTTCTTGCAATTAATGTAAGCAGAAAAGAGAATGAGAAAAGATGACTTAAAAAAATAGTAGGAAATACATCCTGCATCATATATAGAGAGACACATAAAATCAAGTGGTTTGGCCATCTCACGAGAATGGAGCCCAATAAATTACCACTACGCGCCTACAACAGTAGAAGTCCTGGGTTTAGAGCACGAGTAAGATCAAGTGGCTGATGGGTAGACAACATTTCAGACAATCTACACCAACACAGGCTCACAGCATCCAGGGTGAAACACTTAGCTAAGGAACGCAAACTTTAGCTCCCCACTACGCTTCACGGCAGCAGTGGGAGGAAAACGTAAAAGTAAGTAAAGTAAGTTTTCTCCCCTCACTCGTTCAGATTTTTTTCCCTGAGAGCCTTACATCCCACCCAACCTTGCTAACAAAAAAGTAGTTGTTTGTGTATTAGTGGAACGGGCTTTAAAAAAGTGCACAAAACTAAACAAAATAATCAACAACAACAGCTGTTCAATGTGAATCAAATAAGAAACATTTCAATCCTTCTATTCCGTGCAAGCGTTAATTTATGAAATCTGTATCTTCCTTGTTGTTCTCCATTCTTCAGAGCCACAACCTTGACATTTAAGTCGTCGACCGGGAATTGGACTGGATTAACTCGAGACCTGGCGAGGACATTTGAAGGAGTGTCGTCGACCAGGGATTGGCGGCTCCTGAGCCGACCCAGCTGCAATGGGTACCTCCGAAATCGGAGAGTATTTGCCTGAATGGCGAGGGACACCTGTCTCTGTACAAGTAAAAAGGGATACTCACGTAAAATCAATGTCAGGTTAGACATAGTAATAACCTGAGATTTCGCCTCGAGTATTAGCGGGCGTACGAAAAAAAAAAAAAAAAAAGTTGAAGATTTTGTGTTGAATTTGATTTCTTGTGATTTCCAAATATCTTTCAATGTCCGGGTTTCGAGTCCTGGGTAAGCAACTCACGTCTGTTGTTTTTCTGTTGTCTAGTTTTCTACTTCTTTATTTCTTACTAGTGCCTGAAAACATACCTTTATGTGTGTGTGTGTAATATTTATTTATTGAAAGCTTTGCATGTCTTTGGTATTCTTAATTTGATACCATTGTTTGTTCCTTCAACTTTGTTTTTATTGCAGCCTAGGTACACTTGTATATGCATGATTCCACATTTTTAGTCACTTATCTCCCAGCGCAATCTATGTATCCTTTGTCACATGTAATCACATTAACAAACATTAACATTATAATTATTGGAAATGATTAGGACGGAGAAGATCTTTCAGATAGAACGAACGAATGAGCAAACAAGTTTTATTTGGGATATATAGACAGACAGACAGACAGACAGACAGACAGACAGACAGACAGACAGACAGACAGACAGACAGACAGACAGACAGACAGACAGACAGACAGACAGACAGACAGACAGACAGATAGATAGATAGATAGATAGATAGATAGATAGATAGATAGATAGATAGATAGATAGATAGATAGATAGATAGATAGATAGATAGATAGATAGATAGATAGATAGATAGGTAGGTAGGTAGGTAGGTAGACAGACAGACAGACAGACAGACGGACGGACGGACGGACCGACCGACCGACCGACCGACCGACCGACCGACCGACATATATATATAGATATATATATAGAGATAGATAGATAGATAGATAGATAGATAGATAGATAGATAGATAGATAGATAGATAGATAGATAGATAGATAGATAGATAGATAGATAGATAGATAGATAGATAGATAGATAGATAGATAGATAGATAGATAGATAGATAGATAGATAGATAGATAAATAGATAGATAAGCTAAGCATTCCTGCTATCTAGGTATTTCCAGGCCTTCTGTATAAACCTCCTTAATAGAGGACCCTCTTCATGTGTTGAATGGCTGAGCTGAATTATCTGAATGACTTGCTTTGGATCACTTTTGCTTATTTGTTCGTGATTTGTATTTTAGCTTGAAGTTTCTACAGGATTGAGGTTTAACGGATCTATGCCCAACGCTCCTTAGTAGCCTTCTACAACAAGTCTAACAGGTTACAGTACTACTATTCTTTCTCCTCTTTCGAGACCCAGGTAACAACGGACGAATTATGACCATAACATGTAACAATTTAATTATTAATTTATGACAAATATAAGAAAGATGTACTAGAAAAAGATCGACATACGGAAAGTGACGTGTTCTGGCTATGTACAAAGCGTTTTTACCCTCAAAGTAAAATTTCATATGCCAACTAGAATACAGAAGCAATCTGGTTGCAAAATGTATGATCAAGATTGGGGAGGGGGTGGGAGTGTGACACGACACGTTTCATCCCTCCAAAGAATGTCAGTAGTGCCAGGAAGTTGTTTTGATAATGTAAAGTGTGTGAATCGTTCAGTGCTCAGCATTCAGTTGTCAGGGTAAAATACTAGTAGAATAACAGCCCCTTCAGTCGTAACTGACTATGAGAATGTGCCCCAGAGGTGACAGCCCGCAGCTACTATTGTCCTGATGTTCCTGTGAACGTTTTCTTATCTCTTCTACATGTGAGAGTTTCTCTTCGTCCAATCTGATGTGGTGCCGTAGAGAGCATCGCCACATGGTGCGATCGGCAGCTTCATCCTCCCAGGCTGCTGGATTTATGTCCAGTACACTCATGTCTCTCTTGCACACATCTTTGAACCTCAGCTGCGGTCGTCCAACTCTTCTTTTGCCGTCTGCCAGTTGTCCATAGAAGATACCTTTAGGGTTGCTATTATCTTCCATGCGGCAGAAATGACCAAGCCAGCGTAGTCTGCGCTGTCTAAGCAGTGTACACATGCTTTGAGGGTCAGCATGTGGCAGAACCTCGATATTTGTCCTTCCACAAAATACCAAGGATGTGGCGTAGACACCTTAGATAGAAGGTATTGAGCCTTCTTTATTGCTTAGCATAGGTTGTCCATATCTCGTTGCCATATAGAAGTGTGCAGGTGACGCAGGCAGTATATACCGCAGCTTTGTGTTCATTGTGAGTTTGGAGTTTCCTCAAACACGCGTTGTGAGGCGGGCAAAGAAAAATTCCATTCCCTACTCTCAACTTCTACGCTTACGTCGGATATGTCACGATGAAGATGATTTCCGTGAACGAGCTCAAGAAATGCTCGAGTTTTTTCGCCGACGTCACTATCCTGAAAGAGTCTTATCTGATGCCCTTAATCGCATTAGTCCCGTCACTCGCCAGGTTGCACTCACTGCTAAACCTACTACTACATCTGACAGACTCAAACTTGTCTTAACTTTCCACCCTCACTGTTTGGCAGTGAAAAAAATTCTGTTCCGTCATCTGCCTATTCTCCACTCTGATCTTAATACTAGAGAGTTGTTTCGTGATACCCCTTTGTTGGCGTATCGCAGGGATAAGAATTTTAGGGATATTCTTGTGCATAGTCGCTTGAGACAAACTAGTCCTTCTCACTTTGGTACTAAACCGTGCCAACGCCGCATATGCAAGACCTGTCCTTTTGTACTCCAAACGCAGTCAGTCTCCTTTCCGAACGGTAAATTTACCATTGGGGAGTCTTTCACGTGCGAATCCAGAAACCTGATTTATGCTATCATCTGCAAGAGGTGTGACATGACCTATATTGGTGAGACTGGCAGACGTTTGGCAGACAGGTTTCATGAACACTTGAATGACATCCATCATGGCAAACATTTACCAGTGGCCCTTCACTTCAACAGCCCTGACCATTTGGGTAACTCTGACATTCATGTCACTGCCCTCCGTTCATGTATCGACGACGACCGAACACGCTTTTCGTTGGAGAATCGCCTCATTTTTCAAATGGGCGTTTTAGCTCCTGCTGGGATGAATGTTCAGCATCATTTTGCATAATTCTGGTGGCTTCTGTCGTTTTTTTCCTATCTATCCTTGTTTTTGCTTTGGTTCGTCTCGTTTCCTCTATTTTCTGTTCTTAGCCGTCACCAGCTCCTACGTCACTTCCGCATGACGCCTAAGTTTTTCAGCCATTTTGAATGTTTCCTTCCTCGGCACAGCTAAGTGATTTTTCACGCATTTTATTAGTGTTATTCATTCCTGTCTTCGTTTCGTTGATTATTTACTTTCTTGTTTCGACATGTTTTTCTGGTTTCACGATTTTCTTGCATTATTACTGTTATCGTTTCGCTCATCACCTTGGTTTCATCTGCTTGTATCGCTCATTTGACGTTTTTCTCATCATCACAGATCTTTGTAGTTCCTATATGTAGTTCTTGTCCTTGTCACCTGTTCGTAACTGTGGCTGACGAAGGGTAAAACCCGAAACGTCCCTTGTCTCATGTGTACCGTTTACTTGTAAAACTGATTTCATACCATATTATTTTTTAATTTATATATGTGTCCAGAGAGTTTGTCGTTGATGGTAGACCGCAGGTATGTGAAGTGGTGCACCACTGCCAATTCATAGTCATCGACAGTGATAACTGGTGCAGTACCCACATCCTGTCCTTGCATACTTGGATGAAGCGATTCATCAAGCGCTGACGCTCTTGTTGACTGAGTGACGACTGCAGAGTAAGGGTAACATTTTTAATCAGAGCTCTTCTTCGTCTTCGATCCTTAACCACCGACCGTCAAAGCAGTCAGTGGCCATCACGCCTAGTGGCGTCTTGTAGGGCAACAACTAATTGATTCCACTTTGCACGGTCGGTGGCCATCCTTCGTACAGTGCCCCAACTCTGGTTCATTCTTTGCATCTCAGCCTCCACAGTCCTCCGCCAAGTTGTTTTTGGTCGGCCTCTCTTTCGCTTTCCTTCAGGGGTCCAAAGCATAGCTGTTCTTGTGATGGCATCGGGGTCTCTTCTGAGGACATGACCAACCCAGCTCCAGCGTCTGCCAGCTATGATGGTGTGCATGTCCTCTTGCTTGCTACGAGTAAGCAGATCTTGGTTGGTGATGGTATTCGGCCAAAAGATGCGGTGAATTTTTCTTAGGCATGTTGTGTGAAAAGAGGACAATTTTGACATTTCCTTCTCTGTGACTCTCCAGCATTCCGCACCATAGAGAAGCACAGAAAGCACGCAACTCTGGTATAATCTTAATTTTGTGCTTGTGCTGTATTGGGAGGACTTCCAGATGTTATTTAGGCTAAAGAAGGCTGTTCTTGCCTTATTCATTCTGATGTTGATGTCTTTGCCTGCCCCACCGTCTGGTGTTACTATGCTTCCTAGGTATGTGAAGGTATCTGTCTGTACCAATTGCTGATTCCTTACTGATATGGGCTCAGGGTTGCTCACATTGAGCGTCATGACCTCAGACTTCTTTAAATAGATGTTCAAGCCCACCTGCTGGCTAAATTTATTAAGTCTATCCGTTTTTTCCTGGATGTGTTGATGTGAATGTGCTAGCAGTGCAATGTCATCTGCATATTCCAGATCTTCCAATGTAGAAAATGTAGTCCATCTTATTCCTCTTGGACTGCCCTCTGTTGTCTGGCGCATCACCCAGTCTATGACTGTTAAAAAAAAGAGTGGTTGATAAGGGGCATCCCTGTCGTACTCCTGTCTTCACCTCGAAGGTTAGGTTGCTCTGCCCAACACTACACGTAAAGTTGGCATAGAGGCTTTTTATGATTGACACTATGCAGCTTGGAATTCCATAAGCCCTCAGTATTTTCCATAAACTGTCCCTATGTATGCTGTCAAAAGCCTTTTCAAAATCAACAAAATTTATGTAAAGCTGTCTTTGCCATTCTGAGCACTGCAATCAGAGCTCTACATCAGCGAATTTGGAAGGATGATTGAAAAGTCACGTTCTATTTTTCAATTGTATTTACTGCACTCTTATCCAATTAATTTATATGAAACAAACGTCAGAATAAAGACAATTATTAACTGCCATTTTTTTTAAGGCACTATAAATTAACATTATAATTCAGCGTGAGATTTGGTCTCTTCAACTTATTTCTTGACGGTCAGCAATTTTTGTTGTCTGTTGAAACGTCAATTTTTTAGCCATTAACATTTTTTATGCTTCTGTGAACAAGAAATACAAAAGCGACAGAATACATAGAGAAACATTACCCACGCAACACCTGGACCCATGCATACACAGATGGATCAGCAACAAATGCAACAGAAAATGGAGGTGAGGGTGTCTTTCTGACCTTAAGCACTGGTGCAGAAAAAAGGCTGTCAGTGATGACAGGACGATTCTCCAGCAACTTCAGAGCAGAGGCAGAGGCCTTGAAAACTGCAGTAGAGGTTATATTGACAGAAGAAAGCACAGAGAGACAAGTTATTTTCTTTACTGATGCACAGTCAGTAATTGCAACGTTAAAAAGCCAAAATAATACAGACCTGGATGATCTCAGAATAGTGCTCCACAAACGTTGTCAACGATTCAAAAGTGTTGTGATCCAATGTATCCCATCTCATTGTAACATCACCGGCAATGAAGAGGCTGACAGAATGACAAAAGAAGGTTCACATCTACCTCAGCCTAATGCAAGCACAATTTTTGAGGAGGCAAAGAGTTTTATCAGAATCAGTTACAGAAACAAATAGAATGTAGAACATCCAGGTCACACACAGAATGATGCTTACTACCAGCTCCACAGAAGAGAACAAGTGGTAATCTTCAGACTCCGCACTGGCCACAACAGATTGAGATACCATCTATTCAACAAGCTAAAGATAGGAACTACCGATCAGTGTAACTGTGGCACTGATAAAATGACTGCTGAACATCTGCTTCAAAGTTGCCCCTTATATGTGGTACAGAGAAAGTGCATATGGCCGACGCCAGCTCCTTTCGTTGAAAAGCTTTACGGGGATTCAAATAGCCTCAAACTGACTACTGCTTTCTTTGAGAACATTTAAGTGGACGTCTGAGAGTGTACGAAGAAGAAGAAGCTCCTGGTTTTGACATTTGTTTCGTTAATATCTAATAAATATTTACAAATAAGGGCCGACTTGTTAATCACCTTGTAGTTTGTGCACAAAGAACACACAATTTCCGTGCAAAAAAAAAAAAAAAAAAAGCACGGGTCATTATAAAGCGGATTTATTGTTCACTTCTCTTGGATGACGATGTGCTCATAACCAAAGTGGCCATGTTTTCTGAGTAGCTGAAGGGGGCGTCATCACCAACATCGTTATTTAGAGTGCCGGCATTGTGTCTCTGCCTTTCCTCCAATCTCCGATGTTTAAACAGCTCTGCGATATCTTGCCATGTCACGTAGTCAGTTTGTCAAAACATTTCTCTCTATGGCAGTAAATGCTACGGGACTACTTTGTACCAGGTTCTCTAATTCTTCACCTGTAACGACGTGTCCAGAAAAATTTTGATTATGTGCGCTTGGTCTTGTTGATTTTTGTTTCTTCTGTTTTGTCTGACGACTTTCTCGCGTTATTGAGTTGTTATGGCAGACGACTAGACAACAAATATCAATTATATACATGATATAAATGTACATAGAAAAACATAAACAAATAGTTGATTTAGTTATGTAATTTTACAATATAATCATACTTCAGTTCTCATTGCAACATGTTTTCTATCACAACTAGTTCATTACAAATAGAAACATAATAAATAAACAACGTGTAAGAATGCAACCTCATTTCTTTCTTTTTATGATAAGTAAGAAGTTTAGCTAAATTAATTACAAAAAAAAAAAAAATAGATATAGAGTTTGTTTTACAACTGAACGATACACCAAAAAACACGAAACATTTTGGTGGTTATCATTCATATCAGCCACTGTCACAAACAGATGTCAAAATTTAGGAATATAGACAGGTTACCAGAGAAAAAAGAAAGGGCACAGCAAACGTGAGGGGAAAACAAGATGAAAAAAAAAAGATAAGATAGGATGAGCTATCTGGAAAGATGAAAAGAAATAAACAACATGTGTAACTGGTGAAAAACAATAAAAATAAATAAGCAAGTAATAATACTAAATAATAAATAGGGAAGTACCAATGCATATAATCTAAACAAACAAAAAATTTAAATAAGAAAATCAAATAACAAAACAATGAAATAATACGAAAGAAATAGGCTGAAATGAGATACAAATTGCAAAATCGCCTCTTTCAATAAACTTCGCAATTGGAGAAAGTGGGAGTAAAGTAATCATGAAGTATAGCAACATGTTTCAAACAGCATATGACAGCTAGGGACCATATTTCAGAAAAGTACGGAGGTCCAAACAGGTGAATTTTGTATTTAGTGAACAAGAAACAGCATCCACAATAAGAGAACTAAACATGACAAAATAATTTATAGTGCCAGCTTTCCAGCTAAACTTATCGCAGAAGGAGAAGAAACGACAATGTAAATGCTATCCAAGAAATGCAGTAACATCTGTCAGACAAGCACGTAGACATCCACACGGACCCATTCCCTGATGATTACTATACCAAAAGGGGAGCCGCGCTAGCGTAGTGGTTACAACACCGCTCTGGCGACCGGGTGATTCAGGATCAAACCCGGGCGACGGCATTTGAGGATTTTTCGTCGACCGGGATTTGGCGAGAACATTTGAAGGAGTGTCGTCGATCAGGGACTGGCGGCTCCTGAGCCGACCCAGCTCTAATGGGTACCTCCGAAAACGGCGAGTATCTGCCTGAATGGCGAGGGACACTTGTCTCTGTACAAGAAAATAGGATACTCACGTAAAAATCAATGTCAGGTTAGACATTAAAAATAACCTGAGATTTCGCCTCGAGTATTAGCGGGCGTACGAGAAAAAAAACAAAAAAACTATACCAAAAAGTCGAAGTCCATAGTTGTGTCAAAACTGCAGAAGTATAAGTTTTAACAGGTATTTAACCAAAGTAATGCTAAAAGTTACACTAAGCAGATATCTCCACAATTAGATCACACAATCTCTGAAGAACCAACAGTTTTTCTGATGGGAAGAAGAACCACTGAACAGATGTTCAATCTAAGATTATTGTTTAAAAAGGATACACTACACCAGAAAATTATGTAGCACGTCTTTGTAGACTTTTATAAGGTCTTCGACAAAGTGTGGCAAGAGGCGTTATGGACAACGATTAAGAAATATAATATCAGTGAGAAATTCGTTCACACCATTTAACAACTCTATGTTAAAAGAAGCAGTGCGGATTTTCTTAAAGGCACGCTAGAAAAATAGGCTTCATGCAAGTGGACCACCTGCAATAATGGCTACATGCTCTAAAAGGAGCAAAAAGGACAAAGAAGAAGAAGAATAGTTGCACACAACCACTGAGATCTGGTCTCTTCTTTGTTGTTCAGCATCTTTCCTTACTTACTTAATCGTTCCCCTTCTACCGTGAGGTGTAGAGGTTTGGAAGAGAGAGCGCCAGACTATTCTATCAGCTGTCCAGCATCTTTCCTTGGCATATAATGTCAGATAAACTTGAAAACATTGTAGGTGTAGGTAGTACTGGAGGCCGAACTTGCGGTTTGTTGGTGGTATACAGGGTGGATTGTGAAGTCAATTCTTTTTTTTTTAATTGCTATTTCTTCACGCCTATTCAACTTTTTTTTTTGGTGTGAAACAAGCGCCAAGATAAAGACAATTAATCGCCAATTTATTACACAAGATGCTACGTCACGTGATCATTACAGCTCAACGTGAAATCACGTATGGTCTTCTTACTTACTTAGTCGTTCTCCTTCTACCGTGAGGTGTAGAGGTTTGGAAGAGAGAGCGCCAGACTATCCTTTCGGCTGTCTTCCTCCTGGCCTGGTTCCATTCTAGTTCTTGGTCCTTCAAAGATTGTCTAATGTTGTGCTCCCAGCGGACTCTGGGTCGTCCTGGGGGTCTGGATCCTTGGCTCTTTGTTTCCCATGCTTGTCGTGGTAGCCGACCTTCTCCCATTCTGCAGACATGGCCAAACCATCTTAGTTGGGACTGTTCTACTTGGGTCTGCAGGGGGTGGAATTTTAGGCCTTGACGTATCGTCTGGTTGCGGACCATGTCTCTTCTTGTTACTTCAACCACCTTCCTCAGATATCTCATTCTGAGGTCTGGATCTGGCTTTTGTGGGTTGTAGTCATTGCCCATGACTCGCATCCATATGTCAAGACTGGGACATAGGTGGAGCGGTATACAGCCATCTTCGTTTTCTTACCAACCTCTCTCATGCTAAGGAATCCTCGATTTATGGCCTGAAAAAGTCTCCCAGCTGCTGCTTTTCGAGTGGCCAGCTCTTCTTTGATGCTTCCCTTTCGGTCTATAATAGCTCCGAGGTATTTAAAGTGGTCGACCTGCTCCAGGACCTGTTCTCCCAGCTTAATGTGGTGTCTTCTTTCTTCTCGCGATATCACCATGGATTTTGTTTTAGAGCTGCTTATGACCATCCCTCTCTTCTCCAGCTCTTCCTTCCAGACTTGCAGGTTGGATTGGAGATGTGCCTCTGATTTAGCAATCAGGGCAACATCATCAGCAAATGCCAGCTCTGAAATACAGACCTGTTTCATCTTCCAGTACCACACTGAATACTTTCTTGTTCTCTCCTTACATGTCTTGATACATCGTCCATGAGAAGTATGAAAAGATAGGGTGACAGGATATCAGCTTGTCTTACACCAGTGGTGGTCCTGAACTCTTCTGACTTATGGTTTGCTGTCCTCACATAATTTCTGCAAGACTGTAGAAGCTCTGTATAGCAAGAATCAGAGGTGCTGGAATGTTCTTCCTTGCCAAACAGTCCCACAGTTTGCCCCAGGGGACCCTGTCAAACGCCTTTTCCAGATCTATGAAACAAACGTTTGGTCTTCACATTTAATAATATTTAAAAAATAGAAGTTTTGCCTCGTTTTGGCGAGGCGCGTCGTGTTCAACCTAAACACAAGGTCCGTCGGGCGCACGTCTAAATATAACAGCCCCTGTGGTCTAGTGTTCTATTTTTCAAAGGGGGCTACAATTTTGTCTATCTCTTGTTACGACAGCCTTCTGGCCATTTTAGACGTGATTCTGTTTTATTTTGTTTCTAGGAATAAACAACACAAAAAATAAAGCTTATTTGTCAAATGGCGGATATAGCTCATTGTTTTGACAATTGTATCATGTATGTTCAGTGGATACAAGGAAGGATATAAACATTTAAAAATGGGAAGTGATTTTTCAATCACCCTGTACAGTAGATGGGCGAGCTGGAGAAGAACTGAAGCTTGCCAATCGTGTCACGTGTCTTGATACCACTGCCAAAATATCCGGTATGGAGATCAATGGAGATCAAAGGGGTAAAAAAAACAAACAAAGTAACGAGCAATTCACACGGCATGCAATCATAAACCATGATAAATAGACATCAGCTGGAATCTGTGTCCCAGTTTAATTACCTACAGGTAATCATAAACGGAGAATTTTTTAGAACTGAAATACTATCAAGAAAAGCTCAAACAGGAGCGGTATTAGCAAAGCTTAAATCAACATGGAAATTCAAAATTCTCTCACTTCAAAAAAAAACTCCTTTACTACCTTGCGATTTCAACGTTCGCAAATGCATGCGAAACCTGGACTTTGAGATAATATTTAGAGAAGAATATAAGCATTGGATATGATATGTTATAGAAAGATCCTTGGAATGTTATACATTAGTTATGTAACAAATGAACAGATGAGATACATATTTAGAAGTGCTAAAAGACCTTGTCATAACTATAAAAAGATGAAAGTTGGCTCGGTATGGTCATATAAAGAAATCGCACGGGGCCAGATTTTCCTTCAAGGCACACTACCAGGCAAAAGAAGACATGGCAGACAGGAATGAAGTGGATTGACATAAAACACTGGACAAATCGGCCTGCAAAGGAATAAAACAGACTACAAAATCGATAGACAAATGTTTTGACTACAGGTCAAGAGTTCAACATCCGGGGTGCTCCAATATTCAAGTGTTATGTGACTGAAGAAGAAGAATTAGAAAACAATTCTCAGTAAAGCTGAAAAAGTTGAATTCATGTTTTCTAAAGCGGGACATTTTAACGTCCCGCAAAAATGTATGGATGACATCGGGACATATATACTCA